>JAPZEB010000016.1:4233045-4245922 GCA_029783705.1 Chaetodon striatus
GCTACAAGACCAAGACCGTGTCGCAGGGCCGACAGGTGAGATGGACAACCTGGGAGGGAGTTGTCAACCGAAACATCACCTGGTCAGACCTGTGGAAGATCCCGCAGGCAAGGCTCAGCTTCCTCACCCGCTCAACCTACGACACGCTTCCCTGTCCTCTGAACCTCCACCAGTGGTTCGGGAATGAGGGATGCTGCACACTCTGCAATACCCCTAACGTAAGCCTCCAGCATATCCTGTCGGGCTGTAAGATCGCGCTCTCCCAGGGATGCTACAGATGGCGCCACGACCAGGTCCTGAGAAAGCTTGCCGAGGTGCTAGAGGGGTGTCGACAGGGCAGCAAAGGGTTACCACCAGCAGAGAACTGCAGCCACATCAGCTTTGTCACAGAAGATGGGGGGAGAAAGAACATCAGGCCTAGGGAAACACCTAGGCTGTTTTCCCCTTGACCAGGAGTGGGACATGGTAGTCGACATCGACAGGAGGCTCCGTTTCCCAGCTTGGATCACTGCGATATCTCTCCACCCAGACATATTGTTGTAGTCCACCAAGGCAAAATCCAAACTCCTCATTGAGCTCACAATACCAGCAGGGGAGGGGATGGAGGCCGCCCACGAGCGTAAGAAGGCCAAGTACTGCTGCTGAGTGCCGGAAGGCTGGCTGGAAGACCACCATCTATCCAGTGGAGATCGGATGCCGAGTCTATGTGGGGCTGTCAACCACACACCTTCTGAGGGAAGGTGGAGTGACCGGAGGGAACATAAAGAAGGCAACCAAAGAGCTAGCAGAGGAGTCCCAGAAGGGGAGCTTCTGGCTCTGGCTAAGGAGGAAATACAAGTGCTGGGGAAAGAACAACTAACCTTGACAACAGCCGCAGAGGGTAACACCTATCAGCTGCAGGGGGTGACAGGGAGACGTCCCTGTCACTGCACCGCCACCAGGAGACGTTCCAGGATTAAAGGAGTGAAACATTGGTGAATAGTGGTTCCTGGCTGATGACCCTGCAGCTGACCCGTGGGCACCAGAGGAGTTGCGACCGGCAGCAATGCCTAGCAGGTGTTCCACCTACTCTTTTTTATGTTTCTTGGACGGGCTGAAACTGAAACAAATTTCATTGCTCTGTAACATGTGCAATGACAATAAAGATCATTCATTCATTCATTCATTCACCCAGAGATCCCATGCTTTACCTGGCATTGTCAAATTAGTGTCTACATTACAGGTTCTTGCATCTGGCTTATTGCAATCAGAGGCGCAAATTGAGCTCTGCTGCCAAACTTTGTGGGCGTGTTAGTGCCGCCATATGATTAGAGCGAATTCTTTTGAGGATAAGGCGCTAAAACAGGGCAGATTGCGTGAGCTAATTCTGCTCAAATAATGGCGCTATCAGCAGGAGCAATCCATTCTTTGTGGATCTGGCCCATTGATCTAAAAGATTTCTGCGTGTAGAAACATGCACAAAATATTCCTCAACACTCCGAAAGCTTTTTGAACATACATTAATATGTTTTTCAGATATTCTCATGTCTATGAGCACAGTACAAAGGTTTTTGCAAAGCACGTGATGTAATGTAATGACATCATCACGAGCATACAATGTGTTGACATGGAAGACAGTATCCTTAGCTTTCTGCTGCAATAAGAATGAATTTTTAGCTATTATGGTTTTATCTTAGATAGATATATACAGGATTAAGCAAACAGCAACCTCCTGCCGTCATTACGCTGTGATTAAGGTGGAATGATGAAATGACAGGGAAAACATAAGTCTTAGCTTTCTATGCCAAAAAGAATGAATGCTATGCTTATTATGGTATCTCCCTCTCCCATTATGATCAAATTCTGGCTCCACTATGTGCTATCTCCACATTTGCAATGCACGTAAGGTAAGGTAAGGTAAGGTAAGGTCAAGTAAGGTAAGGTAAGGTAAGGTAAGGTAATGATGTGATGACAGGGGGGACAGAGGCCTTAGCTTTTCGCTGCAAGGAGAATAAAAGCTCTAGCTATTATGGTTTTTATTTTAGATCGATTTAAACAAGATCATGCAAACAACAATCTCCCCTGGCTGTCTGTGGGGTGTCCCTCAAATCCCCATCCACATTTTGGGCCCCGTGAATCATCACCACAGCAACAGTGCTCACAAATTGTCTTCATCTTGTTATTTTTATGTTCCTTTCTAAATGTAACATGAGGTGAGCATTGCAGTCATTGGTGGATGTGCTGTAGCACAATAATGCTCTCTCCAAGTACAGCAATCTATTGCCAGCATTAACTTGAGTTACCATACCGCATTGGGACACACAGGCTGTAAGCAATACTCACAATCACCATGATTGAAAGCTAATAGATATTTTTCAGTGAGTCAGATAATGTCACGTTGCTCTTGTATAAACTGCCTCCGACAGCACTGAGAGAACTGTTTGAACTTGATGCCGGGGGATCTTCAAATGCGACGCCTGTAAACACCCATGTCTACCAAAGGAGGATCTGAAATTGGTGAGCTGGTGCAGTATTTCTCTGGAGCTGAGCACTCACAGCCGCTGAAGTTCAGTCAGCTCACCAACATGAAACACTTTATTAATATTCAAATACAGATTATATAGAGTTAAAGGGATAGTTTGGATCTTTCATAGAAACTCAATTCATAGTCAGTGTATCACCTACAGTACAGTAGATATCAGTCGGTAGGCCCCCAGTTGGGAGAAACAGGCTGGAGTTTGACATGGAAGCTAAGCAATATACTGCTGTGGATGGGGGTCAACAATAAAACGAATGTTAGCTACCTAAAAAAGTCCCACTTAAGACAATCAATAACACTTTTAGTGTGCGCTATATTTAGAGTATTTTCACCGCTTAACCTTTTCATCAGACAGCTCATACCAATGGGGAAGCTGTTAACGGCTTCGGTTCCACATCTATGCTCTCTTTAAAGCCACAACACTCCATTGACAAAAATAATAAGTTTGGCTCGCTGAACACAGGAGCTGCTGGTCTACTGCTGCCTCAATCAGCTACTTGATGTTATTGTATGACTTTAGTGGATCTAAACTAACCACTATAAATGCCAAAGTCATACAGTAACACAAAAAAAAATAACTGATCAAAGCAGCAATAGACTAGTAGCTCCTGTGTTCAGCTATGATAAATCATTTTTTTATTAATAGAGGCTGGCTTTGAAAAAAGCGATATAACAGCTTCAGTTCATCATCAGAAATCATTGTCTGAAGGGAAGGTAAATAATTTCAATGTAGTGTACACTCAAACTAATACTGATTGTTTTATGTGGGATTTTATTAAGGTGGTTAAAATACGTTTTGTTGCTGACCCTCATCAGATTAATAGGCTTCCGAGTCAGACTCCAGCCTGCTTTTCCAAACTGGGGCACTGCTGACTACCATCTACTGTAGGTAGTACATTGACTCTGGATAAATACCTCAAAGAACCCTGCTTAAAAAAAAAATGGAATCATCCTTTTAATGTAAACTTTATTTGATCATGGAAAATTTTGATTTAAAGCATGTGAATTAGTAGAATTTGTGATTGGGGCTAATTTGACAGGTGCTGACACCAAAATCCAACCTGAATTATCTACAAATGCAACAATATATGTTTAATACTTACAAAAAGCCTCAAGTACACAATGTTGTAGTAACTTAAAATGTCAGGAAGATAGAGAGCCTGTGTAACTGAGCCTTCTCTCAAACACACAACCGATTTATAATTTTCCATAAGTTGTATCCAGCAGTGTTGCAACTACTGGCTGAGCCGAGTTCATTGTGAGGCTATCTGCCACCACAGAGGATGACGCCAGTGTCAATCCCACGCCAATTTCAGCTGGTTATTCAATCACTGTGGTGTTATATGTATGCAAAAGTGCACTCATGGATATGCACATACTTGCAAACTTATACGCATATACAGTAGGAGGCTCGCAATCTAAAACCTTCCAGATTTGGGGCTCCTCTCAGGAGAGACAAACCAATTAAAAACGACAGCAGAGTCTTATCCGAGTTCTGTCTTTGTGTTGCTCAAAAGTCTCCCTTCCTCATTCCCTTCCCCTTACCCCCTCTCTCCTTTCCGTCATTTGTGGGAGCTAGTTTTAAGGCCAGGGTAAGGCAGAGTGGGGGTAGGTAGGGGGCCATCTTTTGTGTCTTTGTTGCACAGGATATTTGAGTGTAATTGCTGCACTTGCTGCTAATTAACGGTCTAACGGAGATAAGCTGGCAAGAGGCTCATAGCAGTATCTGTGCGGATTCACTGATAAAGGGACACTTTCAAGAGGAAGCAGAAACCCACATGACAACCTATCAGACGTGGACTAACTGAGAAGGAACACTCCTTTCTTTATAATTAGGTGAGATACATAGGTTTTAAGAGAGGAACCATAAAAAGTTTTTTGTTTACGCTCCAGTTTGTTTGGAAGTACTTTAAAAAGAACATCAGCAGTTGATGGAAGCGTCTGCTTGGTGTTGATTGGCACAGCATTTGAAGAACATATTCCATAATGTGACTCATTGGTTTGTGGGTTGAAAAGGTGAAAAAGTCAGCAGGAGGCTATATGACTACTTCGAAAAACAGCTGTTGGTGCTGCTAATGTGTTTTAAAGTCCTTATCAAAGCTTCTTATTCATTTAAGAGGACTTCTGATGTAGAATTCCCTTGAGGGGTTTCAAGAAACACGCACGCACGCACACACACACACACACACACACACAAGAAAGAGACATTGTGGTGGGTATGACAGCCAGGCATAGTTCAGTAGTATGTTTTAGCTCTGTATCATCCCAAAGAAGTTCAGAGGAGTTAATCCGTCAATGACGACAGAGCCTTAATATAGAGGCCAAGGAGGAGAGGGAATGTGTGCTGAGGGATTATGGGTAAGCAGATGAGCAAACATTAAACATTATAAGAGTAAACACTGACGGATTTGGTCTTGCCGAGAAAAAAAAAAGATGGAAAAAAACAGATGGATCAGAAGAGGAGCTACATTTGAAATTGGAAGAGGGGGGTTGGTTTGATGAAGTGGTTCCCCCTGCTGTTTGCAAATGTGAAAACGTTGTTTTTCACGAGCGCAATTTTTGATAACATAGCAATCTGGGAGGACTCATCCCCAGCTATTTTCAGTCATTACAAAGCAAATTATGGCTGAATGTCAAGGCAATTTCCCGATAATCACTGGTGTTGCGGGGATAGACATTGGTCCCTACTCCTGTCCTTTTTTTTTCTGCTGATGGCAGTACATTTCACTCCGTAGTTGAAACCTAAAGTATAGCTCCGTTCTCTCAGCCTGGGCCTGTTATTACTCTCCTCGGTCCTGTAGAGATTCAATTCCACAATCAGTCTGTTGAACTTGGCATCAACAAAGAGTGGCCCGTTCCCAGTGGATTGCTGCTTTCTGCTTCCTATCTTCCGTATTTCACTTGCATGTCTTCCTCTCGACAACGCCTCTTTCCCCCGTTTTCCATGATCGAAACTATAATAGAAACCAGCCGCGGCGTGCATATTATTTTTGTCACATTTTAAACTCCACAGGGGGTTCATTTTAGTGGTGCGATCATTATCTAGGAATGGTGGGTCCCATGTGCAACGGGACATGACAACGGCTGCCTAATTTGGTAGGAGCCTGCCACATATCGGCAAAATCTCCAGCTTCTTGTGTTTGCACTGATGAAAGAGATGGAAATTAAAATTACAATACTGATGAATTTACCTGCAAATGGGGAACACAGGAGGGGTAATGAACAATGGATAATTGAAATGACTGAATCCCAAACAGTAGTGGTGCCCCCATGGAGGGGCCAGGGGAGGCCATGACCCACTGCCCACCTGGCAAAAATAACGACAGCAAATTATATCTGTCTTTAACATGGTTTGGTGTGCCAATTTCTTAAGTTAGCAAAGGTAGTAACATCTCGTGAAACTAGACAACCTGAGGCATCCACTGGTAACGGTCATGTCAGAGTAGTTTGTCAGGAGGAGGGCTAAATAACACTCCAGATTTAGGCAGAATTTTTGTGAAGGATCAACTTGCATTGCCATTTTCAAAGGGTTCCCTTGAACTCTAACCTTAAGATATACGAATGAAAATGAGTTCGATGGGTATGCACCATTCTCCCCTAAACTTGAAAAAGCTTGTTCCCAGTAAAAGTTGTGTTCCTTACAATGGACCCCTTCAAATTAAAGCTGTATATTTCTCTTTTTAAGGAAAAGGACATCCAACATATTTGAAGAACCATGGATTGCCCAACACATCAGATAATTAGTAGCATTGACTCTAAAATAAGGCACCAAAGTATGTCAGTATGCAATTCCTTAGCTCTGCTTATTGACATTATTTAATTAGTCTGAGTCTTCTAGCATTGCACTTACACTCAAGTATATTCAGCATAAGCAAATTCTTGAAATTCACTTGTGTTTGGTTTTGGTGTGCCACCCCAAGATTTTCACGGGCCCCATCTGGACACCCCTATGAAAAATTTCTGGGGGCACCACTGCCAAACAGTGCAAGCAACCTATTACAAGGTAGCACAACAATGATGCCTTGACAGGCCAGGGAGGAGGGGGAGTGCCAATGACAGACAGGTGAATTACCCCTGAGGCAGGGGAGGTAATATTTGTCCCCATAGCTCGCTGACAGGGTTAGGAAACAAAGGTCATCAACAAAGCACAGAGGGGAGCAGCCAGGCAGCTGCAGGAGTCTGGCAGACAGACAGAAAAATAGGAGAGTGTCTGTTTTGGTGAGCCTGTATCAAAAAAGGGGGCTGAAAGAGACAAAGCAAAGTGTTTCTGCACCTGTTAGCGGGCATGTTAGCTTGTGTGATCACTGTTTTGGTACACAGGCAGTCGTATTGTATCACACTTAAAATCCAAACGCAGAGAAAAAAACTGCCCTGGCCATCTGTCTCTCCTCTACCTGCAATGTCCCCTCCTTCCCCTCCACCTCGCCACTCGTTTCACGTCTGCTTCCCCTGCAGCGTTTGTGTTTACTCGTTCTGCGGCAACAGTTTCCCTTTCCTTCTTCTCTCCTCTTTCCACTTCCATTCTTTCCAAGCCACTGGCTGGGGCCTTTAATCGTCAGTGGCACCTGTCCCCAAGAGCCGTAATGTCCCCCATCCATCAGTGGGGGATGACGGGCTATATGCCTCCCCCGCTCCCCCCCGCCGACCGAGGCAGGTGGGGAGGGTTCACACTCTACCAGACCAGAGCGGTTGGTAAGGTGTGTGTGTTGCAGAAGCTGACACTCATGGTCACTGGATGTGGACTCTTAATCATCGAGGCCTGATGTGTGTGTCTCACCCCTCCCACTTCAACCCCTACAGCCCTTCCTACACATCCCAGGGGGTGAGGATGGGGACGGAGGAGAAGGGAGGGTAGAGGACACCCAAGACTGTCCGTCGGAAGGATGATTCATCTCTGAGCTCTGTGGCGTCCACTAATGCGGTGATTGATGCTGGTCGTCAACAGGAAATCATCCAGGTTTCTGTTTGAGGGTTTGTAAACATTGCTTGCTGCAGTTTAATCAATATATTGGAAATTAATTAAAAATCTAATACCAGACTGCCAGCTCAAATATGAAAGTTAACCTAGCTTTTAACTGATATGATTCCAATTATTTTCTTAGTCTAAGATCCTAATAAAATTTAATTGGATTTAGTATGGGTAAATATGATTAACCTGGAAAAAAATTTAGTTTTGGTTCTTTCCACCTTAATGGCAGCTCAGGAAGTTTAGTCTTCACTGCCTGTGAAAAATTTCTGTAGAGGAGAAGATCATTATTGTAGTTTCTGGGATCCCTTTATTGTAGGTCAGTTGTCTTCAAGATTATGGATATAAACAAAAATAAAGTGTAGCTTGGCTCCTCGCCATATAACCTGTTGGAGTCTGTCATAGGTAACACATTTACTAAAGAGCAAACTACTTGCTAGCTTGGACGGGATGGCACCTACAGTGACAAACAAGAAGGGGCGTTATCAGGCTATTTACTTCCAGTCTGTAGTCCGTATTGCCCTCACATTCAAGACTACACCATTGTTAATGTTGGCCCAAGAGGCTAATCTTGGGGTTTGTTCAAAACCTGTCTAGCAACTCTTATTTCCAGCCCTTCCTGACTTTATTTTAATGCTGTCTGTTCACAGATCTAAGCAATTTATTTAGTTAACAAAATGTAATGCCCCCTTTCCACTGCATGGTTTCGACTTGACTCACTTTTGGTACCAAGTCCTTTTCATCCTTAACCTGACACTTGCTGAATCTTTTCATCAGCACCTAAACAAGCATGTTCTCACACCCAACTTGTCAAATATTGCAGCTTGGTCAGTAGCCCTATAATTTAAACTATGACATTCCCCTTTAGCATCAGTTTTTGATGTTCAGGTTTGGGGTGTCTCCAGTTGGTTTTGTCACCAAACTACTTGGTTAGGTTTAGAAAAGTTCTGAGTTTGGTTATAAACAACAACATTTGTATGTAACTTAGCAAACTTAATAATGTTTGTGTCATATGTTGTGTGACATGTATGTTATGTGACGTAACATAGTTTAACACAATTTTTACAATCTTTATACTATATCATTTGCTGTGGATGGGTTTACTTGGGAGTTAGTTGAAAACCTGCTGCAGGTCATGCAGACTAAAGGGTGCCTTGTACATCAGTCATATGTCGATAACCACTGAAGGCTGCCCTATTTTGATGTCCCGGAAATAAGAACAAGCTGACCAAACAAAGGAACACCTGCACTTTGTCAAGTGTAAGGTGTATTGTATGTAGTATACTGCATAGATTTGCAGGCTGCCATTTCTTAGAATCTGGCTATTTTAAAATGGAGGTTTGAGCACAATATCCCAACTGACAATCCTCTGGTGATCTGCAGTGTTTTAACTCACCCTTTTAGTATTGGCTCAGCTCACCTGGAACCTCAGCTAAGATGGTACCAAAAAATACAAGGCACCAGGTACTTACCAAAACTTTTGCTAATGGAAAACCAAAAAAGTGAGAGTGAGTCAAGTAGGGCTGCTGTTTCACATGCAGTGGAAATCGAGATTAGTGCTCCAAGCTCCAAAAAGAAGTCTGAATTGTATAACACCCTTCAGTGTTTCAAATATACAGCAGGAACAGTTAAAGATACTGAACATTAGTGCAAAACTTTAGAAACTTCCTTTGTAGTTTAAGAAGTAAACTCTATTGCATATCTACAGTATAACACCTTTCAAGACGGAATGTATTTTGACAGAAAAATGTGAATATGATTAAGCTGCCAAATATCTCTATATGGTCTTCATCAAAACCAATATCTGTAAAGAAAATATCAGGGTTGATACATTCCAGAACATGGCTGAACTACAATTCCATCAATCGAATGTTTGAGCAGCAATCAGGCCCACAGACAGGACACCCTCTGGATTCCATTGAAGTAGGTATATCAAGATATACAATTATGTCAGCAGGTCACTATCATATTTTAAATGGGAGATTTTAAAGTGACAGATCATATGCCTTTAGTGTTTCTACAAATGACAAAGGAGGTAAGAAGACAATGTGATCAAAGCTGATCAGGTGTTAAAAAATATCCTATTTCATCACAATTAGAGGTGTCTGGGAAGTATTTTTTCAAAGATGTCTTCACTTTCATCTGCTCTCTCACAGAAATCACATAAATAGACGATAAAAAGCTCATTAACTGCTGTCTGCAGTGAAATAAGCCTGAGCACCTTCGCCATTTGCTACACTACATGTCACTCAGCCATAATTGGAAAAATCAGCACAAGAAAAGACGATCTGACAACATGCCAGCGTGAGATGTTTCTCTTTCTCGCTCTAACTCACTCTCTCCTTCTTCTCTACCTCTATATTTAGACCCAGGAGGTGAGCAGGAAAAGCTTTGCAGTAGGAATAGTGTTTGCTCGAGACACACCTGAAAACATGGAATTCTCAGCTTGGATGGATACTCAGCAAGAGAAGCAGTTTGATGTCCTTTTTTCCCCCACGTGTTTCCTTTTTTGTTGCCATAGGCACCCTTTACCATCAAAGGGCTTTGTCTGCAAATTGCAAACCATTTACCATGTGCATGTACTGTAGCTGGGGTGAAAATCCAACCAGCTAGCTGATTCAAAAGAGATTGTCTCAGGACAAATATATAAGATTAATAGTACATCAGAACTAGAGACCTGTGGTATTCTTCTGGGACACACTATAGTTCATAGTGAAATGTCACAGTCTTTTAACATCAAACAAAAATCTATCTTCCATGGTGTCAGTGCTGGATATTGTTACAGTTACAAGGCATATGGAAATACAACTTTAAATGCAGAATAGGGTTTTACTGTATTTTTCATTGTGAAATACATCCTGGCTTGGGTTTTCCAAGGTGACATAAAGGCCTGTGAGGAGACAATGAAGGCAAAGAAATGCTGAGAGCTTGCTGATATCACCAAACTCAGATTTTCCATGGTGTGCACATGTTTTATCAACAAAGTAAGAGGAAATACCTGTGTGGGTGTTACTCTAATATGTCTTTGATTATTTAATAATAAGTAATATAATATGTGGTTGTTATTATATGACATACACTGATATTAAAACATAATAGATGTAGTTTTTTAATGTGGATGGTATAAAGCAATGTTGGAAGAGGTGTTCATTTCTATACCTGTCTAAAAATAGATATACCGGTATTTAAAAACATCAACCCAATTGCTATAAAAAAAAAATGTTGGCATTGCAAATCTCTGCAAACCCCTCACGTTATATTTTTACATCATTATGTAACAGATATGTTGAAGGTTAATGTCTCTCAACAACACTGGTGTGGTCAGATTTAGGCACAAAAACCCCTTGGTTATGGTTAGGGAGAAATTCATGTAGGACTTACAATCCCCATGTTGGGTGGTACAAAAGCCCCTGGAAAAGCATGGACGGGTCAGTGAAAAACCTCCCGGTTTTGTGGCTTAAATACAACTTGCAACAGACCAGATGTGTCCATTAAATGCATTGAGGTTTGATACCACAATCCCCTGTGGAAACATTGCAAAGGGTAATCAAAAAACAGCAGTGTTTGTTGGTCTCAAACTGTCATCTCACTTAGGTGTCATGCCACCCCCCAGCCCCCCCATCTTCAGATGACACAATTAGTTAATTTACTATGTAACTACAGAATTGCTGATAAGATACGCATGAAACATACAAATGTAATGCAATCGTGGTTTGCAGAAATGTCCAATGCAAACTTTTTCTTCTGGTGACTAGAATGAACATTTTTCATTTTAAGTCCCCCATTCAAAACATTTTCCAGTAAAAGCTTTTGCTTTTAAATCCTCTTCAGATAAGAAGTGCTCACAACAGTGTTGTGCAGGATTTAGTGTTGTAGCAGAAGCTCTAATTACTGCAGAGCTAAAGGACAGTCTCACACTGTCAATTTAGCAGTTGTACATTAGTTAAACGTTCATTGTTACTGCTCACCTTTGGTGTTTAGTTTTCTGTCCTGATCTGTTTATACCTCAGGAAAATCTTTTTTTATTTTTTTTTCATGATTAGTCTTTGGCATAGATTAATATTCTTTAAAGCTTTGACAATTTGAAAATGCAGAAAAGTCTTGGAGTATGTGACCTTTAACTCTACCATACGATCTAAAGATATCCATGTCATCTTTATAAACCATTATTTGCATGTGATGCTTAATCTTTAGGCAAGGGGAAGAGATTTTTTTGGTATCTGAAGCATTCTGGTTTTTCGTTTGTAGTGCGAGTTGTATTGACCAATCATGTTAGAGTGGGCTTTGGATGCCTGCAGGTAAACAGTCTGTGTGGAGATCAAAAGAGATAGAATGCATTGGCTGAAATGCAATCTTGAAACCTATCTGCTATTGTCTGATGATGATTGATGATGAGGATGTTTTGATTAGCTTTTTTCCCCCAATTTATCTGCAGTCATGTGCAGATATCTGTTTTTAGAAATCAGCCAAATTTTTTTCTGGACCTGTCTCAAGTTGCTAATCAAACTGTAAACAATGACTAGCACATGGAAGAGGAAGTCATGGTCCAGACATCATTAGCTACACTGGAACCTCAAAAATATTGACAGATCCTCCCAGAGGCTATATTATTGTCAGACTATAGGCAGTGGGTTCCAAGATTGATATCCACGTGACAATGGCTGCAATTTATCCACCATTATTATTATTATTCTATTCCCCCTTGCTGAAGCTAAAAATCTCTTGGCTTTCACAGTCTTCTGTCATATTTGAATGCAAGGACCAACTTGTTCACAATATTGCTCGGCACTTATCTCAAAATGTAGACTTAAAGAAAACAAGCAGCAGTTTTGAACAACAAAAGCAGGCATTAAGCAGACCTGCGTTCATACAGCTGAATGAGGAAATGCATCAGAAATGCTGTTTGTGCTTAACAGCCACATGCATTAAAATAATGCACTTTTACAATCAATCATGGCCACATTGTGTTGTGTTTTTCAAGACGAAACACAGCATCGGTAAAAGGGGAGAATTAGATTATTGATTGGCTTGTGTACAGAAGATAATTACAGTGTCTAAACTTGTCTAAGTATCAAAACAACTTCAACAAACTGCATGTCAATACATATTTGCTCAAAATGTCTCCAAAAATACAGAGTCCTAGCGGCCATCTGTGGTCAGTTTCTGGCTGCAAGCTAGTCTTCCTTTACCCGCTGCAAGTGTTGATTCTAATATATATTGCCCAAAGGGGGGACATGGATCATATGTGCAATTCGAGAGGATTTCCCAGAAAGAACATGTTTAAAGCTGAAAAAGGATCCCCTGAATGGATGTGTCCGTGTGTGTGTGTGTGTGTGTGTGTGTGTGGGTGTGTGAGGGTGTGTGGGTGTGTGTGTGTGTGTGTGTCAGGACTG
>JAPZEB010000016.1:4246022-4258247 GCA_029783705.1 Chaetodon striatus
TAAAGCGATGAAGAGAGGGGCCTGGGAGCGGATAAATACCAGCACACCATTTATACATCAAGAGTGAAAGGTAGCCAAGCAGAAAGTTAACTATTACGGATGGGTGGAGGAGTATGATGGTTAAGGGTTGTGTATGTGTGTGCTTCCCTTTGCGCATGTTAACATGTCAGTATGTGGTTATCTTGGCCAGGACTGGGATTCAGCGGATGGAAATTTGTGGCAAGTCATGGGTGACATGTTTCACGCCCTTTTACATTTTGACGGTGCATAACAGCTATGGCTTATTAAATTCTAAGATTGCTCATGTTGATTTCATCCTGCCTGTAGGTTTACATCTACATCCACAAAGCAACATAGAGTTTCCTAAATTTCATATTAAGCAACTCAACTGCTTGAATAGCTTAAGCAGTGTTTAAGTTTGCATGCATGCAGTGGTAAAGGGCTGAGGGGAAGGTAAGCGCTTGTTCCCCTGGGATGTCTTAGTGGTTGCTTTAAGCTACTGTAACGAACATACTGTACCATGTACTCGCACTGCTGTCAGTTTGAATTTAACTGATGAGTTGTATTGCCACCATTGCCCCTTCTGCACTTTGCTGTATATGTTCTATCAAAGTAGCAATGCAACCCTTTAACTCCAGAGTGTACTGGGCACGATGAAGTTATACAATACTGTATTTTTACATTTATTTACTCATAAAACATAAAATAATAAGGACATTGTTCGACAGTTGTCTGCAGCGACTAAATTTTCCGTATTTCATGAAAAAATGATGCGTATGACCTACTGTAGCTAGTGCAATGCTTGTTTCACTTATTTTCCATATTTATTACAAATGTTTGAACCAGCTATGGTGAAAACACATGAGAATATACACCACAACCATGAGAGGAAGAGAAATGGGGAGACTACAATAGAAAGGGGAACGAACACATGGGTAGTAATCGCACTGCATGATGATAAAGTAATGCTTTAATTGTCTGAAAAGGTTACTTTTTTTAGAAAGGCGATAATGATGCAGTAGCAATTTGCAAATGAACACGAGGCTCTTCTTTTACCCTTAAAAAAGATTTCAGGATTTCTTAAGCATAACTCTGATCTATATTTTCTCTGAATTTTCGGGATATATTTATTTTTGTTAACAGAGACAGGATTGTTTCAGGATTGATTAGTGACCAGTATAATTATGCAACATGCAAAAGACTTAAATTAACTATTGCATTTCTCAGTTTTCTTGCAGTCTTGAAATAACTAAACATAAATATGACTAAATTAACGTCTGATAACTACAATAAAACAAACAGACAAAAAAACAGAAGTTCATTCTCAGCGGGATCAGCAGTATTGTAGCAACCTTACATTACAGGAAGTCATTTGAGTCATTGTTTATGTAAAAACATTGATTATAGCAGCTTTAAGTACACACATTATAGACAACAGAAAGAAAAAAATATATAAAAAATATATATATATGATGGTATTATAGCGATTTTTGCATCACAGGAAGTAATTGTATTCACTGTAAATCATAATGTTAAATATCATGTAATGGAGCTTTAAGAGTCCTTTACAGTAAGGTACACCGATAAACCTCAATGTCTTGTAGTTCAGGTTCATTCAGGCTCATTTCAGTTTTGACATATTGTCAAATAATAGGCAGATGTTAAACAGTAATTAGTGTGTATGTATTGGAATGACTTGGCTCTATGAATCAGCATTCATGTTGCCGTCATAGCGCTGCAGGCACTTGTCCTTGGGTCTCTGGAAAACATGCGGCCTTTAGCACTAGCATTCAGGAAACATCGGAAAACCCATTTGTCTTCATTATATTCCATGCACATCCCCTTTCCTCCTCCCCCTGCTCCTCTTCTTTTTTACAATCCCCATCTAGCCTCGATGATAATGTGACATTTGTAATGAAATTTGGGATGCTGCAAAAGCCATTTCTCTCTTTTTTAAACATGTAATTTACTGCTGACATTCTCCAGCATTTGTGTGTTTTATAATCGCCCCCAAATCAATGCTGCTGCATTGGAAAATGTTAGGGGGTGCTGGGAATTCAACCTCTTCTTTTGTCAGTTTCAATTCTTTTTTTCTTCTTGGTAAGCGCACTAGTAATTTAAGCTATAATTGATTTTTCTTTCATTGAAACACAGAACATTCCTTGATAGACTGAGGGTAGAGAAACAGAGAGAAGCAGCAGGAGAGAATAAGACACAAAGAATGAAAGTAATTAGTTGCCATTTCAGTTTAGGAGGTAGTGGAGGAGGTTATGTGGTGTGTGTGGATACACCATGCATCTATTCATACTTTGCTTCTTAGGGCAGCTACACCTGTGAATTTTGTCATTAACATATTACATGCTGTGTGACTAAGCAAGCACGTGTGTGTTCATGACGTGCATATACTTCTTGTTCTGCTTGCATACCTTCATATCCTTCTCAAAGGAACTACAGCTGTGTCATTAACCTATTACTCATGAGGATGTGTGTTTGTGCCTTGTGTGTGTGTGTGTATGAAGTACCAGCTGTATATTCTTTTCAGCCCATTCAGAAGAGCACAAGCATTCATTAATAACAAGAGCTCTAAAGCGCCATTTGAAGTAAGCAGAACGCAACAGTACATTTCCTCTCTGCATTTTCCCCTTCTGTCTGCTCTGAGAAAGAAAGAAGTAGCGATTATTCTCCACTTGATTGCTGTCTGTCACACTGACTGAAAGGAACTGTGGCAGCATCCCTTTTTTTCAGTCGGCAACAATGTGCAGCGATGCAGAAGCGGGGCAGAGCTGCATTGTGCTTTATCTTATCAATTGAGCACAGGCTAGCTGCATCGAAAAACTGAAGTTACTGTAGCTGAAGTTATTCAGAGGTTGTTTTGGCTGAGCAGAAATTAACAAGGAAAGAACATTTGTCATCACATAGATGTGGTGACCCATTTAACAGTTTTTTTTTCGTTGTCAACCGAATGTATGCACAGTTCTTAGTTGTGACCTTTAGCCTAGTGAATCATATTGAAACAATTTTGCATCAGCAAACCTGAACTGAATACCAACGACATTAAGAGAGTACATTAAATGTGTTTTAGTGTGAATGCTTATGCAGGGTGAGGGGTTAGGGTTACAGTGCTTCATTTAAGCTTTAAGCACGTCACAAAGTAATTATACTTCTGTAAAATTTTGATTGACGACAGCTTCTGCATACTTTCAGCTACAGAAACTATTCAAATGTTATGCTCTTTAAGCATATAATTAAGCAGTGATTTATGCTTGTATTCAACTTTTTTATACCTTATATGCTTTTTAAAGTACAAAGCATTTCTTCATTCAGCCTCCTCAGGTAATGAATTTCAACTTCCACCTTTGACAGTATAACAGTTTAGCTTCCAGCTTTTCTAGAAATGTGTTTTAGCTTTTAGCTTCTTTAGGTATGCATTTGTACTTTAGAATTGCTGTCTTTTCAGTAATGCTTTGCAATTTCAGCTGTCAGCATTCACACGTTTTTTGCAGGGAATGCATTAAGTAGTCATACACTGAACAAGATTTAAATGCAACACTTTTGTTTTTGCTCCCATTTTTCACATGTTTAAGTTGAATATCTAATACTTTTTTATGCACACAATTTTTCTCAAATTGTGGGTTCCAGTTTGTTAAAATCCATGATAGTCAGCACTTCTCCTTTTCCAAAAATAATCCATCCACCTGACGGTGTGGCATATCAGGATGCTAATTACACTGCATCACTGCAGCAGTTTTATCGCAAAACAGAATACCATGGATGTTGCAAGTTTTGAGGGAGTGTGCCATTGGTGTACTGACGGCAGGGATGTCTACCAGAGCTGTGAACTTAATGTTCAATTTACAAACATTAGTGATCTCTAGTATCGTTTTTGTGAATTTGGCAGTACACCCAACCAGCCTCACAACCGCAGACCACCTGTAACCAGACCAGCTTAGGACCTTCACATCCAGCGTGTTTGCCTGCAACATCATCTGAGACCAGCCACCTGGACAGTTGGTTTGCACAATCAGAGAACTTATGCGCAAACTATCAGAAACCATCTCAGGGGAGCTCATCTGCATGCTTGTTGTCCTCACCAGGGTCTTGACCTAACAGCAGTTCATCGTTGTTGAGGGGGCAGCTGCTTACGTCAGATGGTGTCTGGCACTTTGGAAAAGTGTTCTCATCACAGATGAATCCATTTTACACTGAAGGGGGGAAATAGCGTGTGGGCGACTGGTTTGCTAATGCAAACATTGAGAACAGAGTGCGCAGTGGGGTTATGGTATGGGCTGGCAGAGACTAAAATGATAATAGACTCAGTGTTCAGTTTATCAAGTCATCAGTATGCTGCTTTAGAACTGCTTGTAGAATGTTAGAGTAGCTTACCTATCTCTGTCACTTTTGATGTGGACAACCTAGTGGGACACTATGAATGTCTTCCGGGAGAGACTGTCTGGAAATGTATGCTGTACTTATCCCCATATTTAAGTGACAGCACACTGTCACTTAAATATGAGAAACTCTTAAGATGTGGTCTGACAACATTTCATATGAACAAGTTCTGCACAAGCGGACCCTTAGGTACACCTAGCTAAAACCACTGCAGTCCAATAAAACTGCCCTGCAATAAATCTTGCTGACACAAATGTTATAATGTTTCTGCTGAAAAGGTTTCAGAGAGGTGTTGAATAAACTTTTTGTCTGTTTTGGAGGCTGTAGATTGTGGTGTTTGTAAACTGTATTGTCTTATACTCAGCGATGTTTATAATAATTAGTCTAGCCTTAACTGAGGCTGGAACCTTGTGTTTCAAGTGGTTGATCTCTGAGTTGTTAAGTTGTCTTAATTTTTTTCAAGGAATCATTCAACACATAGACTATCACTCAGCTTCTTTCTCACTTACCAGAAATTTAAATGTTTATCTTGTTCTCAACAAAACAACATCCAATATGTCTGGGGAAACCAGTTACAGTATAGCTGTACTCCACTGTTTATTTCAGCCATGTGAGAAAGACCCTGTGTTTACACCACAGCTGAAAAACACATAGCTTGAGGTATGAGCAAAGATGGATATGTCTAAGAACCCCACTTAAAAATATCAATATTGTTTGAAGACCTGAAGATGAAAGATATCACAATAAAAGGCAGTTCTTGGTGAAATATTTTTTATCCAGTGGAAACTAAAGCACAAAACTGACTGATAAACAAAGGGCTGCAGCAGACTACAGCATTCTCATATTTAATCTCACTTTTCCAATTACAACACACAGACTTTACACTGCAAAACTCTAGATCACACTGTCATTATGAGTACAACCACCTAATTTGATTACTTGGAGAATTGCAATTATACCGCACGCAATGGGATCTGACCAGAGATTAATTGTTCAAATTTCCACAAAGTTCATCAGATCAACAGGGAATCAGTGTTTGTTGACTGTCTGGTTCCAAGGCACCCCGTCTGAATTACAATCCTCCGGTACAATAAGATCTGCTGTGCTGCAATCTGATTAACAAAGATTTTGGCAACACAGTCACACATTTACACATCACATTTTAATCGTCATCGCTGTCGTCGTCATCTTTATCTACCTCAGTGTTGTCAGTATAGTCATTATCCTCACTGCGTCTTCCGTCGGTGTTCTGTGCGTACACCAGTGCAGTGAGTGTAGGGATGTGTATACATTATAGCAGCAGAGTGTATGAGTTGGTGCATGTACAGTATGTTCATCTGTGCCTGTGTGTATGTGTGTGTGTGCTCACATCCCTGTCTCCTTAACTCATTGTCACCATAGGCCCGTAGGGAAACCACCACCCACACACTTTCTGATATGCAGTGTGAGATGGAGAGAGTGTGTGTGTGTGTGTGTGTGTGTGTGTGTGTGTGTGTGTGTGTGAGGGTGTGTGTGTGTGTGTGTGTGTGTGTGTCATGACTGCTGCTCCCAGGACACCAGCTAATGTGATGTCAGTGGGGTTTTTAAAGGCAGGATCACTTTCCTGCGTCCTTCACGAACCACTTCAACGCGTGACCTTCACCACCACAGGTGCCTCGGGTCCCAACTATCCTTTCCGATTCATTCACAGCTGGATACTATGACACATATGTCTGTGTGCTGCAACAGTCATCACTTCAGTTTGTCCTCACAAGGATAACACGAAAAGGAAAAGACTTTTTCATCCTTAGGACTTTTAAAAAGGTGTAATCTAAGGTTACTGGTTAGCTTTACACTCTAAACTAAACGCTAAATGTTGTGGCACCATAGGGCGTAATAATCTGAACGAGGACAAATACATCAAACAATAAGGAGTATTTGAGAAGGCAACCTCACCACAAGGTCCATTAGGTGGCTATTGTGGAGCTTTCAATCACATCACATAGTCTTTATCAGCAGATGGAGTTTGCCCAGCTGTTATTGGACTGTAAATGTTAAAACCTCCATTTTAAGAGCACTTTAAGAACTTTTCATACATGTCCACTTAAAAGCTAAAGTTAAAATTAAAAAAGTTAAAAGTGCATGAATAATTATCAGCTGGGGAAGACAAAAGAGAAACAAAACCTATGGAAGTAATAGGGATATTTTGTGTTTATTGTCAAAACTTTTGTGGGGAACATAGTACATTTTTGTTCTTTATTTACAGTGCTGTGGAAATTGAAATGGTCAGTTCACCCTAACTACAAAATACGTATTCTCACTTACACCTCTTGCGATATGTAGCTATGCAGAGTTTGTATATGTATGTGTCTAGGTTGTAAAACATCCAGCTATGAAAATTTTTCCACCATCCCAATACAAGATGGTTAGTAGATGATAAATAGTCTGCAGATTATCCAGAGTAACCAGGACCCTGGACCTCATGGACCTCTTGTATTATTGGTCTTCAGTGGCATGAGTCATTTAAAGCTACAGCCTGTAACTTCATCAAATTTTTTTTTTCATATTTGCTGAAACTGTCACTACATCCAGACAGTCTCCATGAGACAGATAATCAATAAAAAAAAAATCACCCCTCCTTCTGATGGAGCTCCTAATGGCATTTGCTAGAATCCACTGCACATGAAGAAAAACAAGCAATCAGATCTGACAGAGCTGTATATCATGTCAATCACTGCTTGTGAAATGCAGTTAAACTGTCAAACTAGACAACGCCGATCAAATATGAATCATTTTATTGTACTGTTAAGCAGTAAAATGAGATCATTTTAGCATGGCAGTGGGATCACAAACTTTCTCATTTTACAGCTTAACAGTACACAAAAATATGTTTTTGAAAACATTTCAGATGAGAAATATGCAATGCAGTAACAAAATAATTTTTCATATTTGATCAGCGCTGTCTAGTTTGACAGTTTTGGTTTAGTCCATATGCAATGATTGAAATGATTGACAGCTGTGTTAAAGACTCCTCAGATGTGGTGCGGTGAATTCTAGCAAATGCCATTAAAAGCACTATCAGGAGGAGTTGGAACATGATGTGTTTCACCAACCATCTGTTGTAAAGTAAAGGTTAGCAACCGTAGCTTTGGGAGAACTTGTCCCACTGATCGTCTTCCATGTAAGTGTAGCGAGTTATGTCCCTTCCTGAGCCACTGTAGAGTCAGACAGGCCTCAGTCCCTCCTACTTCCTGGTTCTCAATTTGTTTGGTTCACTATATAAGCCCACACCTCACTCTTTGTACAGACTTTTGTCCCTCTGCTCCCAGGGTTCTGACAGCTTGTGATTGGCTCTATTCTGGTGTGTAGTGGTTTCAGGTTTTTGTTTTTAAGTAAAATACTGTGATTTAACCTCTGCTTTGTACCTTAGCTCCTGCTCCATAGCAACCCTTACTTCCCAGTGTATTTGGCCTTCTGTGAGAGTAGTCCTAGTAGTCAGACAGGATAGGTAAAAATCAATGTTGCATTTTGTATTATGTATTTGTTTGGCCGTATATTAATTCATGAATCTGCTCTTTTTGTAGACGCTACTGCCGCTGCTGTTTTGTTAATTTTGATTTTGTTTTGTTCTTGGTGATTTTGGTTTGTTCATTTTCTTTCCCTTTTGTTCAGCTTATGCTGCTAAAACCCTATGCTTAATTTGTTAAGTTTGCTAAATCTTTGTGAAATAATTTAACTTGTTCCTTGTCTGTTTGGATGCAACAGGATTGTTGGCGTGTGACTGTTGATGGTGGAGGGTTTTGGTGATAGGTGGTGTGTGGAGCACAGCGACATAGGTGGGTACTCTATCCCAGTCTGATTTCTCATCCCTCCTTTACTGTCTGCGATATGTGCCTGCCATCTTTTAGCACTCCATTGTTCCAGTTCTTTGCATTTTTATATATCTTGTACCTTTTAACATTTGCTTTTGATAGGATTCCTGTTTTAATATATACCTATTTTTGTCCTCTTACATTGTTTAACAAACTTTGTAGTCTTGGGGGAATTCTTTGTCTCCGTCCATCATTTCACTGTCATCTGAGTCTTTTAAAGTATCTGGGGGCTTTTGGTTGGCTTGAAGCGACAAGTAATAGTATCCTCTAAAAACTCTAAAAAAAAAGCTAGGCCTTGCCACAGTCCAGCCACATAAACCCGTACTATGTCATTGCATTTTTTACCATTCATCTTAGTGTCAAACAGTTCAGTCACAGTACAGTGCTAGTCTAATGGCATTGTCGGGAGCTGAGTTAATATTTTCAAATGTTTCATGTCAGCTAATGCCACAACTGACACTGCTAAATGTATGTTTTTGTCTGCTGATTTCAGGCTCCAAGGTGTGAAATATATTTTTTAACCTTTTTGACTTTTTTGTGAATGAAACTTGCCCACAAATGGAGCAGAACATAGTGTCCTTATACAGCAATTTGGTGTAATGCTAATGGTCAAACTAGCATACGTGCTAGGTTGTACAGCTAGAGGTAGGTGAGAAAAGGTCTTTTTGTAATTTGAGTGAACTGAGCCTTTAAATCTCGATGCTCTGTGAAGTGCAAGCTACAGTGACTTCAGCGCACATGTGTAGTGAGTGTGTGTTAGTATGTGAAGTGCACATCTCATGCCTGCGTGGCTGCCTCCTGCTGACTGTGGCCTCGGGGACAGAGCGCGGGAATGTGTCCGGCTGGTGTTCACCAAGCAGTCAGAGTCAGTTAAAGGCAGCGAGCTCTCAAGGTCAGCCTCCATCAAAGACCGGAGCCAATCAGGCCTGACACAACCCTGCCATCGCCACATGCCTGGGCGCCGGTACCACGGCCAAATCCTCTCTCTTCCTCTGCCTCCTCCTCCACTTCTTCCTCTCTCGTCCCCTTCTCCTCCCCTCCGCCCACGAAAGCGCTGCTTCTGCCAAAAACCTGCTGCCCTCAGCACTGGTGGAGGCATGTCTCTCAGTCTGTCTCTCTCACTAACATACGCATTTGCTTACTCACTGGTTTGCACACGCACACACACACACACACACACACACACACACACACACACACACACACACACACGGATCAGTCACACATATATCTCTACATCTATCCTCAATCTCCTCTACCTAGCCTCTTCTGTCTCTCTCTGTGTGACCTCTACCCCCCTCCATCGCCAGCCTGAGCTGCCCACCATGTTGTCCATGAGCTTATTGTTTTTGACAGCTGAGTATAAACACGGAGCCTTTGCTTAAGTTAAGCAGATTGCATACTGTGCAAGCTCCAGACAGCAGTTGAGAGTCTTTATTCTTAAACTGAGTGCTTTGAATCCTAACCACCCTTGAACCAATCTGGAGAAATTTTGCTTTTTATCTGGTGTCGGGAGTCCCAGTACACCTCAGTATGTGTTCTTTCACATTAGCTACTTCTGTTTGGCAGTATTGCTTCTTTAGAATAATAATTCTTGATGCTAAAGAATTGCTACTATTTAGCTGTTGGAGACTTTGGCCAAATCCCTTCTCTTATTTTTTATTCTCCTCATTTTCGAGTGCCCCCTTGCCCATTGGAAAGGAGTTACAAGAGGTTGACATTGAAATTTTCCCTAATGAAATGGGATGACTCTTCAAGACCCTGATGCGTCATTGGTAGTCATCGATGGGGTTTACGTAAGCAGATGGGACTGTGCCAAATGGTATTATCACAATGACATTTGCATTTGCTGTTCTTTTGACTGGATTTGGCAAGAGCTTGATTTATTAACTGGCTCCACTGGTGATGAAGATGTTCCCCAGCCAGCACAATGTTATGCTAATACGCTGAAGGAGTTTGTCTGTGAAGGCGAGTACTCCTGCCCACCTGAAATGTTTGGGGCTGCACTGAGTACAGACTGACACAGGGAGCAAAACAGAATTTTGAGCTCACATCATCAGGATGGTCTGATCAGGCTAGTTAAAGGTTACTTTACCTGACTCAAGCCACACATTCACAGAGAACAGGCTCCAGAATACTCCAGTATATTTGCCATGATCTCGGAGGCTGTCGGATACTGTGACTGGAGGTCCATCCGTCAGCTCCAGGAGGTGGAGTTTGGTGAAGGAGATGACGGAGTAAGTAAATCCCAACGGTGAAATCAACAACAGAGACAACACATGCTCTGGCTGTGCTAAAAGTAAAAGCAACATCTATAATACAACTGGCTGAAAATGATTTTGAGCTGGTGTTCTGACAATTCGAGCTTCTCTCTCGGGATGAGCTACAGTGGAATAAAAGTGTTCTGAAGTGAGGTAACATTTTGTCAGGTGGGAAAAAATCTATTGTCAATACTTTGGCACTGTTACAGTTTTTTTTTTTTTTACAGTAAAAAAAACAAAGCAAAAAAGAAAACCAGATGATATGTTTGTTCCCTGAACCAAGGAATAGTCTTTTCAAGCATCAGATAAAAAGGATGGATGAGGAGGTGAATATGTGCAGCTGGTTTAATGGTCTACCAAACTGAGCGACCCCTTTCATTAAATTTTTTTCTCATCCATCCATCATGTTTAAAAGCCATCCATCACTTGGAAAAGAGCAATAAACAGCCACAAAATAATGAAGCTGCTGTAATTTATTTAAATACCAGAGGAATGTATTTCAAATGCTACACTTGGGTGTATTGTGTATTTTATTTATGGGCAATGATTCAGGTCAAAGCAGATGATAATAGCTGTTTCTTTCCTTACTAAAACTTGATTAGACTAACCCAATGTAGGCAATCTGAAAAGTGCTAAGTACGGCTACTAACTCAGGAGTACAGCCATCAAATGTGGCCAATACATATGATAATCTTTTTCCTGAAAGGAGCTTAAGTACATGAAGGAGATTATGTTAACTGTGGCATGTACAGGAGATTTCAGTTACATCATGCACTGCTATGAAGCTCTTGAAATGTGTGTGAAATTAAAGGTGGCTGTTCTCCATGCACTTTTTGTATGTATATCTATGAAAAATAACGCACAATAATTTCCATATAACCCACGTCATCATCAGCCAGCCCTGTGTATTTGATCCATGTAATCGGGAAGGCTGAAATAACATGTCAAATGCACTGATGGGAGTAAAGAGGGAAGTGGTATAGTGGAGTGAAAGGAAGCACTTTGGGGGTGGGTCAAACAAACACACAACTTTCCTGCATTAGACTGGTTCTCGTGTCCTGTATGTCATCACCATGTTTCTTTTCCTAAACCTATTCTACATTTACTAAGCCTAACCAAACCTAAGTCACTTTAAGTTGAGCAGAGTCACCTTAAATGTAATGCATTACAGTTGTAACAAGCACATTGTCTCTTGTTACATAAATGTCATTGTGACATCATCGTGTGGCCAGTTATGTAGTAAACATATCTGAGAAATATCAACACGATTTGTCCACTCTGCAGGGAATGGCAGCTGGAAAACTAGTTTAGCACTAACAATGTGAACATTAAGACGCAGGGATATTTTTCGAATTTAAATTTGTTTTTGTTTGTAGGGGAGCTAAAATCCACACAGCTGTTGGCATGTATCTGTTCATCATCAGTTAGCATAATTTTCACACGTCAGGCACATTAGCAGGCATGACCACTGGCTTATTTGTAATGTGAGTTACGTTATTAACGGTCTAGATGCTTGATTACTTGACTTACAGTAAAACTTCTATTGCTAGCAAGTGAGTAGGCAACAATCTTGTGTTACATATACCTAAAGAACTTCTATAAAAATGAACTGCTTGAAACAGGCGTTTGTCAAAATGTGTAGCCGCACCAGGCTAGTAAAAGACACTGGGCATTGTTTAATTTGGACTAGGCTTTAACTTGAAGTCATACGGTGTATATATATA
>JAPZEB010000016.1:4263298-4273619 GCA_029783705.1 Chaetodon striatus
AGACCTGAGGAAAGTGTTGGATCGAGCCAGACTGCTAAAGCTCAGGCTTAACCCAAAAAAGTACAAGTACAGGCTCAGGGAGGTGAGCTATCTCGGACACATGTTCACAGATGGAGGACTCAAAGGAGATCCAACAAAAATCACAGTAATCAGTGAAATGCCACCTTCAGAGGACAAGACAGCTGTCCAACGCTTCTAGGAATGATTATTTACCACAAAGTCAAAGTCATCCAAAACCTAAGTGAACTGTCCACACCAGTACACCAGTTAGTGCATAAGGATATGGTATGGAGCTAGATGCAACATCAACAAGATGCAACAAGAAGCTGAAGATACCTGTGCTTCAATACTTCAACACGCAAAAACCAGTGACTCTTACCTGTGTCGCATCCCAGCATGGAATAGGGGCTGCCTGTCTCCAAGATGGCAAACCTGTGGCATATGCATAATTTACACTTACCCAGACAGAAAAAAGATGTGCACAGATAGAGAAGAAGTTGCTAGCAGTGGTTTTTGCCTGTTACAAGTTATGTGGCTACATCTATGGTAAACCGGTTGAGTTTAAAACAGAGTTTGAGTTTAAATGCACCAAGGCCCGATGTCTGTCCCCAAAAGGATGAACAGCTTGAGTTGGAGGTAATGGCTGTTCATAGTGGCTCAAGGAAGTCTCCAGACTGTCACCTGCTTCTTTCAAAACAGCTGGCCAAGACGTGTATGCGATGTGCCTGTAGAGACAAGACATTTCTTGGTTTCTATGATGAAGTCATTGTAGAAGATATCATCATCATGAAAGGAAGCAGAGCAGTTATCCCCACATCTCTGCACACTGAATATAAAAAAGAGCTGCACAAAGGATACCCAGGTGTGGAATCCACAAAAAGAAGGGCAAGGGAAAGTGTGCTCTGGCCTTCGTTAAATGATGATATTGAGATTGTCATTCAGGCATGCACTATCTGTAACAGCTTGAAGCCCCACTAACAAAAAGGACCACTTAAACCACACACAGTTCCTGATCTGTGTTAGTTTGTTGTATCCACAGACCCAGTCGAATAGAAGAGCAACCATCATAATCTTATGGACTCGTGCCTTTTGACTCTACTCTGGATGGTTTGAAGTTGACCAGCTCAGCAGTTGTATTCAACAAGCTAAAACGCTACTTCCAAGTCCACGGCATACCACAGAAGTTATACTGAGACAATGACACTGGACTTCCTGTATGTGACAAGCAGTCCTGAGTACCCACAGTCCAACTGTCTTAGTGAAAGTGCTGTGAGGTGTGCAAAAAGACAGTTAGACACAACAAAAAGAGATGGAATAGACTTCTATCTGAATTTACTAAACATAATGAACATGCCCTGAGAAAAGATCCCTAGGTTCACCCACACAAAGACTGTTGTCCATATGGACTTGAACAAACCTGCCAATTTGCATGCAGATGCTAAAACCAGCTGCAAAAGCAGTAGCCAGTGTTGAAGCTAAGCTCACAAAGAAGCGCAAAGCTCAGAAACACTATTATGACAGGACCAGCAAGTCATTGGTATCCCCAACACCAAATCAAGATACATCCTTACAAAATTTGCTCACAAGTTATGGAGTTTAAAGAACAGGACTATAGATGCAAACAACGTCATGTTCTACATGTGATGGAGCCTCAGAATCCAAAGACAATGACACATGCAAACAAACCAGATGTGCCCCAACACACACCTGGTCTATTGATCAACAAAACACAAATGACTAAAATACCTGATCACACTGAACATACACTGGCAGGACAATGTCAAAAAAATGCTAAAAAGGCTCCTAGCAGAGAGTTACAAAAGTGTGTAGAGACACAGGACAAGAGCCTAGTTCAGTCGACCACTTCCATGTATGTCATTAGGTTTGGCAGAGTTTCTAAGCCAAATTCTAAGTATCTAAACTTGACAAGATACAAAGCATATGTGAAGCTGGATGAGTATGAAGGTTATTTCTGTTGCATGACTTGTGGTTGTTGACCAAAGTTAAAAAAGGGGGATGTAGACAGCTGTACTATTACACTGTTTTGACCACAGAGTGTTGCCGTACTTGGTGTCAGTCTCACGAAATGTGTAAAGTGTGATCTCAGTTTTGTTTATGTTGTCATGGTTGCTACAGCATGTCCTCCCGGCTGACTCCTAACGTTCATGTGAATAAATATGAAGTTGAACATTCAGTATGATTTCTTTTTTTTCCCCAGGAGCTTTTTAGGTCCCCAAACTTGAGTGTTTTGTGGCAACCTGTTGCTGTTTTGTCAACGGGGATAGCGGCACCATAATCAGTTGTTTTTTTGACTGAGACATTGCTGCATTTCCAGCAGGGTTGAGATAATAAAACTCTGATGATCAGTAGCATAAAACAAAATTTCAGAAAACTTTATGTTAATTGCAATTAAAACCAATAGATAACTTCTCAGTCTTAAACCCTTTGATCCCACACAATCGTGATTATGACACTAGCCTTATTTATACAGATAAAAAAATATTTACATGTAGAGTACATTATGCTGCAATGCAAAGGTAAATGTCATTAGTACAACCTTTAATTAGCAATAAATATGTATCAATATTAAAGAACTGTTGCTAAGAATTCTGAGATGTTAAAGACAACAGCAGCGTTTGACTTCTCACTTGTTCCTCCTCAGACTGCCTGAGTAGAAGTCTGATATTACAAGACTCAGTGGACTTAAATGATTGAAAGTCATCTGTTCTCATATTCTGCTCTTTGCAAATAGTGAAGGAGGGAATGTCTCAAAAGCCCTAACACAAATGAGTTCTTACAGAAGAACATGGATTGCCAATCAGTCAAGTCAATCAAAGTGCACTATAAAAAATTTTCCTCCAAAGTAACGTAGCTTATATGTTCAATTCTTAAACTACTGAAGAGGAAAATCTGCTATATTTTCTCCTCTGCAGTCTTTTTGTTCCAGGGCTTTCCTGGTACTTGGCCCCATTTTAGTTATTTTTGTAATATTGACTACACCTTCACTCATATTAAAATAGTATTTCCGTACACCACACACACGATCAGCTACAAAAGATCAGTCTGACACGCAGTGAAAAAGACTCAGCATGATCCACTGCTGTGCCGTGATGAGTGCTTCAGCTCTGCTTCTCTCCAGGCCTCCTAAAGGTGAAAGATGGTGGGTGTCTCATAGAAAGCCATCTGTTATGATTATGGAGATCCTGAAGGGGTGAGCGGTGACTAAAGTGGGCTTCTAATTGAATTGGGTGGAGAGGTAATCTTGTCAGAGTGCTGGGGTGGCTGGCACCACTGCCAACTACTCCTCCACAGGCTTCTCTTTACCCCATACTAAAATAATGCATGACAGTACAGTTATGGCAGATATAGTATACATATATAGTGTATAGTATGTGTATGAGCTGCTGTGGAGGAGAGATGTGTTGTGATATTGTATGAAAATGGCCAAGATTCTTCATGTCAGGCATTTAGCTGGGGGCAAAAGATATGGGTTTGGATTTAGACAAGACATATGGGCAACATATGCCATCATCCGTCAAGGTTTTATTACAACATAATTTTAATGGCTGGAACATTTTTTATTTCTTTCTTTCTTTTTTCTCAAGCTACTACATAGAGTAGCAAATGTGAATGAAGCATTAGTTTATCACGGTCAGAAACATACAACACATTTCTTGTTCTGTAGGAAATGGTCAGAACATTCTTCAGGTTTGGCTGTGAGTTAAATTATATCCTTTATATAGATATCTGTATGGCTCAACCCTGTTGGCTCAGAGGCAAGAAAGCCTTATTCAAAATCACTTCTTCGCTCCATCTGTTGAGACGGTGAGAGTAGTGATAATCTCACCATCTTTTAGTTTCTGGTGGCCTCATAGAAACACCATTTCCTGCAAGCTTTGGACCATCACCAGAACCAAAACAAAAACATGGGTTATTCAAGTGGCCATGTTTTGTTTTAAGAAAGAATGAGATGGCACTGAAGTACAGTGGCGCAATTGCCAAAATTTAATGTTGTGATTGCACATTTCTGCAATGCACAGATATGCTATATTTGTATGTTTCATATGTATCATATCAATGTTTCTGAGGTGACACCATTCATATTACATGTATAGGAGTTGACTTTGTCATCAAGAGGTGGAGGGACGGCAGATGGGGAGAGGGCTGCTGAGCTGCAGACCACAGTTTGAGTTCAACAAACAGCCGGTTGTTTTTCAGCGAAACATCGTAATATTTCAAGCAGCAATTATGTAAGTATGATCTTTTCCTAACCATAACCAAGTGTTTTTATTTAGTCTAAACATAACCAAACAACCATAGCATTGTTGAAACATAATTAAACATACATTTTCAACATATCCCCTACATAATAACGTACAGTTGTCTATGGTTTGAGGTAATGGATAATGCCAACATTTGTTATGTTGATTGGGTTATTGGCTAGCCCGAATGTTACTTTGCTTTATATATTTTAGCTTCTGATCCACTATCTTCAGTCATTAAATGTATTTTCTCGTAGGGCAGGCATGTCCAAAGTCTGGCATGGGGGCCAATCATGACCTGCAGGCCTATTTTCAATGGCTTGTCTTTCAAAATATACTGTAAATGGTCCTCCACACAATACTGGTTAATCAAGCAAGACCACTTTGCATTTTTTCTGTTCACTGCGATAACAGGACCATCGCACAGTTTGTGGACATGTACCAACTAGGAACTATGCAGCTGGAACTAATGTATTTTCATAAATGCATGGTAAACAAGAAAACAAACATTTACCTAACAGCAGACATTTCATGCTAGGTAGCAGATTTGGCCATAGCAAAGAAGTGTAAAGTTGACAGTGATGGCTGTTGGTTTCAGGAGCAGGAGAAAGTTGAATATTTTTCCACTGAAAGATGAAACAGTTGTGTTTGTCATTTGTATTGGATTTTTTATTTTTTATAACCCATATGATGTGAGAAGCAGATGGCCTCCACATATTTTTACATTATCTTGCATGGCCCCCACTCAAAAGAAGTTTGGATTCTTCTTTCACAGAGGATCAATTTTATCAGTCTTCCTTAAAAGCTGAACCGTGACATTAGGGTTGCCTGCCCGTGTTACAGGTAAATAAGGAATTTCTTTTGAATCTTTGCACCTGTCATTTTTTATGTGAATGCAAATAGCGTATTTTAAAAAAAGACCAATGCAGTTATTCTACTTGTTGTTAAGAACTTTGGATGTGAAATGTGCTTATGAGTGAAAATATACACACCAGTTTATCCAAACAAAATTTTATTGACCAGATATATAGTTAATAGTCCACACACAAACACATAAAGAGGCTTCTCACTGCAGGGTCATATTGAAATCTTACTGTGTTACATAATATTCACTGGCTACTCTGACAACTTTCTTTTCATTAATGTTCATGACTCTCCTGCACCGCTGTCCATGCTTGACCTTAATGTCAGCTCATTATCAGCTTAATTGAAAGCAGAGAGACAGAGTTGAAATCCCATGTAGCAACTTTTATGATACGTGAACAAGGTTCTCTGCCATCCTCGAACACACACACACATTTGCACAGTTATTACTCTTCAACCTACAGTCGGAGGTTTGAAGAAGCTTCCTCATTAACATCCCATAAGTGTGTGTGGGGAATGAAGTTGCAAATCGCTGACATGGGCTAAAAGATTGGAACTTCTGGTGTGGTACGTTGTACATTTATTTTAAACAATAACTAGAATATTATAAAATATTCATTTAGTGTGTCTACTGTACCTAAAACTGTCACTGAAATGGTAATGCACAAGATGCTGGGATGTTGGGACAACTGAATAATTCTGTAACATAAAATACAAAAATATAAACACATGGACTTTTAAGTGCAAAATACAAGCTAGCCATGCATCCTACAAATTATTTAGCACAGTACAAAATAATGTTTTGCTGTTATTTAGCACACACAAAAACAAAACAAGCAAACACACACAAAAAAATCCACCATCATGCAGACACAGTGTCACCCACACTTGGACCTGACCTTCCAGTATGTGTGTTGCCTCCCAGGAGGCTGTCAGCCAACTTGGGGTAACTTTTTGACAAAGTACCAATGGCCAGGCTCCAGGTCTCCTCATTCATGCGGTCCAACTGGGAGCTGCACAGTTCACGTTGCATTGTACCAAGTGAATAGTGTAAGTTATCCACAGGAGCATAATGCAGCAGTGGCTCAATGAAGCGGAGGTCCTCACCCTGAACTTTCTGCAATGAAACCCTTTTCATTTCTTTTCCGCAAAGTGACCTTCATAACAATAGCTTCTGTGGGGGATGTCAAGCTGGGTGTGGAGAACAATGGTCAGTGGGTTGGCAATGCCCTGTTGATAAACCCTTCAGTTTTGACTCACAACTGGTTTTTACTCTATTCATTACATTCATTATTTTAGAATATTTTTATCCAGATCAGACCCCGTAAATGTCATTTTCACTGCCAATCTGTATTGTTGTGTTCTCTGCTTTTGTTCCATGTCTTTTTGTTTCATTTGCTATGTTGTGAATAATTGCTTTTAATTTAAGCTTATTTTTTTGTTCCCATTTGGAAAATCAATAGTTATCAGCAGTACAATTTGAATGCACCTTCTTTAGTTGATCTTGTAATTTCTTTTTTTTTCTTTTTTCTTTTTTTTTTAAATTGCAGTTTCTTTTTGATACTCCCACCTGTAATTAGTGAGCAGAGGTGTAGAATCCACAGTTTACAGAAAGCTGTTACGCCTCTGAAAAGACCGTGCTGATTTAGAATGTTTTAATAGCAGGGTTATGGTGAAAAATCCAGGTTTTAATAGCGCTGAGGCTCATTAAATGCTGCACTGGTTTGTGGTTTAAACAGAATCAATGTTAGTTTGTGTAATTGGGCCCGATAAAAAGTCCGCTGTATGTGTGCGAGTGTTCTGAAAAGGCACACTTCTTTAAGATCTCTTGGCCTCATCGTCAATATAAATGGAGCACATGCAATAATACCGACCTTGTTATTCAGCCAAGCCTCTCGTTTTCACGCTCCATTGCTCATTATTCCCCTACTTTATTGGACCACTTCTGGAGAATGGATTCCACGGCTGACCACTCGGCACACTGGCCCCTCTGAGGGCAGATGTGCCTTAGACTCACCAACATCTATAAAAGATGACAGGTTGAATCACTGAGGTGTAGTTCTGCTGCCCTAAGCAATCCTCAGACCACCACTAATTGATGGGAGCATTTAAAGCTGAGAATTATACCACATTGTGAATGAGAGGGGGTACCAGCAGGGGTCCATGGGATTTAGAAATGAATGCATAGTGTAGTGGAATATTCTGATTGGGAGCTTGGAAGCCCTCTAGGACCGCAACAGTGTCCTTTTTCTTTATTTGAAGAAAAAGCCGAACGTTATTTCACAGTGAAGGGCACCTATTTTCCTCACATGGGTAGTTTGACATGGACAAATAGGAAGAGATACAAGAAAAGAGAGCAAGAGAGGCGACTTAAAAGCAGGAGTGAAAAGGCACTGGGAAGGGATTATGGTGATTTAAAACCTCTCCTACCTCCACGTCTCCTCCCAGTGGTTTTTAGAGGCGGACTGGAACATAATGAAGACAGTCCATCAGTCCATCCAGCTATTCATTTCAGCTTTTTTACACAGTAGCTGCGATTAGGCTGGTGTGCGTGTGAATGCATGTGAGAGATTGAAAGGAATTGATTTCATCGCGTGGGTGTGGAGTCGTGTTTGTGTCTGTCTACAACCTATTGTATGTGTTCTTTGTATGTATGTGTGCATGTCTACATAAATCTTCATCCCTTCGTCTCCTCGCCGTTTTTTTATCCCTCCATTTCTGCTTCTTGTCCTAACGACTGTAGGCAATCGACTGAAACGGCAGGCTTCAGCTGGAGCAGCAAGAGAAGAAGCAGGCAAATTAATGATCCCACATCAGCGCTCAGATAAGAGGCGAGACATATTTCCTCCTCAAAAACAGAAGGAAAAAAAACAGACACCTGTGTAAGATTATCTCCCCACTCTTTCACTCTCTCCCTCCTTCCTGTGTTCTTAATGCATTGCTGCCCTCACCCTGAAAGTGGGCATTTATTTTGCTGAGAGAAAAAAAAAAAAAAATCAAAGGGAGGGAAAATTCACAGGGAACCGTCCACTCCACTGGTGCTGAAAAACCGGAATAACCGGCGTGCTGCAGGGCGACACAGTGTTTACAGGGGAGCACAAACATTACGCCGGACTGATCATCACTGCAATTTCAACGAAACATTTTTACCTTGAAAACAAAACACTTAGGGAAGGCACCAAAAGCAATTCAGATGGCCCTTTTTTGATGTCCCCCACCACATTCACACAAATCAACAACCAGTTCTTTACTTTTACTTACCTGCTCTGCACCAGCGATTACAATTTCCACATTACTGCAGTCGTAAACGGGAGGCAGCACATCAAACACAAGTGTCTGCTTCAGTGACTCTGCTCAGTGTGTAAATAATAAAGCACTGAAGCCGGCTGCTTATTGTCATTTGTCAATAAATAAAGCACAAAGTCACACAATGCAAAGCAAATTCGAATGAATTCTGCCTGTAAACATGATGAGGACAGAGCCAAGCCGGCCTGCATGCAGCCCTCTGTGGTGTATTAAGCTGAGGGAGCCAAGAGAGATAGCCCTGTGGCATAAATTGATTGCTAGAGACATATGTTGGCAACGCTGTATTTCACTCTGTGTGAAATCTCCCCTATGGGGCAGACAGGGTAAAGCAGGGAGGGTGGGAGAGGAGGGGAGAGTGCACTGGTTGTGGAGGAAGCTAGAAATGAGGATGAGGAATGAGCATCACAGCAAGTAGCTGCGTGTGTGTGTACATGCAGTTCTCTGTCTGCAAAAAAAGCACGTGCTGGGTTAGTAGTGTGTGAATGTGTATGCAAATACATAGCCTTGTGCAGCTCCTCAGCCGCGTGCTGGTGTTTTTGCGCTCAAGTGTGATGTCTACGCAGAGAGCAGACCTTGATGATAAGCGAGTTATCTTACCATGCTGAGTGGGCCATTTAAAAGACAGCCATTTTTTTGGCAGTTCCGTAGAGAGAAGTATGATGGAGAGGGGAGGATGGACAGGGAGGATGCTGAGAAGTGTGTGTGTGAGTGTGTGTGTGTGGCGCAGACAAGAAAGAGAACATAAACAGCCAGTGGGGACAGAGCAACAAGAAATAGAATCCTTCATGGTTTTTATGTACCTCACACATGAGCGTACACCACACACATATTCATACATGCAGACCTCCACAAACATGCAAATTACAAATCAACATCGAGTCCCACCCACACACATGAAGACAAGCATGGAGGAAAATTACATATCTCCATCACCCACACCACCCCACGTCATTTACCCACCCACTTACAGTACCATGCACTCAGACCAAACACTGCACCTCCATTAGCTGCACTTTCATGTAATCACTCCTTCATCATCTACGTCAAGAAATGTTGATTCCCAAGACAGCTGCACTTACACAAGTCACTCTGCTGGTGTTGCCTTTGCGAATATATTGGCATCATAAGACATGTCTCCAGGCATATTAGTATTTACTGGAGTGATACCAGGGTATGTAACAACTGCCCTGACTTATTTATGTATTTACCCAGAGCATATGAACACACATCCCTGAGCAGGTAAACAGTGTCAGATAGTGTCTCTGCAGACTGTGACAGTGGTTCGGTGACTTGTAAGCACACCGCAGAGGTCATTACATGGGCTAATCACCTTTGTTCATCACGTGTGCCACTTAGGAACCAAGAGGGTACATGGAGTGATTTAAGAGAAAGGTGGAGGGAGATGAATGCTGCATTCATGTCACAAGGGAATTTTCTGGAAATGTGAGCTGTCTATTGGCAATTACAAGTGAGATGTGAGTATGTTTTGGGTTAAAATACTGTGCCCCCAAGATAAATAAGTTTTTAGTTTGTTCTAATAACACTATAATAATAAGCAGGGCAAGACCTACCACATTTGGCACCCTAGGCGAGCTTCCTCTGCAAGTGCAAAAATATTGCACCAGTAAATGTTTTAGATATACATGCAAATTGTTCTGTATTTTTCTTTTCTTATTATCATTATGGTATCCACACACCAAAACTTAAGTTTAAGCTGAGGTCGTTTATAAACTTTTGGTTTAGTTCAGTGGTGGAATGCAATTAGATACATTAACTTAAGCACTGTAGGGTATGGCTGTAGCACTTTTTGCTCTAGCATCTGTTACTCACTGAATTTTTGAGCTAGAGTTGTCAAACTTTTCCACCAAGTACTCACATTTGTTTACTAC
>JAPZEB010000016.1:4274074-4285300 GCA_029783705.1 Chaetodon striatus
CATCAGGTAAAGTAGTGACCTGTTAGCAAACAGTCATTTACTATGATACAATAAATATTTGTTGTTACTATTTGTTTGAGTGAATGAATGCCGAGCCGAAGAGTGGTCAGTGCTTCCGAAAATAGTTGAAACACAACCAGCAGCGAGTTTATGAGACGGACACGCTTGCTGGTGTGAAATTGGCAAGTTTTTTAACTGAGTCTGGTTCTTACTGTCACCTGGAGACGAGGATGCAAGCCTGCGAGGAATCCGATTGGACTTTCACATCACGTCGAGGGTCTTTCCCAAACTATACGCCACAGACTGAAGTCTTTCAGAAGTATTTTCAAAGCCTTCTACTAACATAAGCATTACTTGAGTGTTTCCATTGTATGCCACTAATACTTCTACTATACTTTCACTACAATGAGGCTGTTAATTGAAGACACTCGTGTTACTTAGTACACTAACAATGGCTCTGTTCTATTTAAGTGAATAAGTAAGCTATGACAGAGTGACAGTGAGCCAGCATGCAGAACCCTGAAACTGAAAAAGCTGAATTGAATGAAGCCATCATGAATTTTATTATTTACACATGTGCTTTAATTATTATGACATGGCAAAGTGTCCTCTCTGAGAAAAACTATTACATTGGTATGCCAAAAAGATGTCCAAAAGAGCATAAGCTAGACCAAGACAGGGGCCTTGGGACATAAAAGGAATAATAGATGCTCCTTTCTGTGAACTCTGTCCAGGGGGTCCAGAAATTCTGACAGTGCCCCTAGAAATAGCTCAAGACCAGAATGATGTATTCTATGGAAAGAAAAATATGTAGGTTCAAACAGATGTGAATGATATCTGTAAAGTGGCAAAATTCCCCCAAACAGAAGTTGGGTTTGCTGCAAGAGAGATGATCCAATTACAAAAAAAAGTTGGAGCACAGCGAAGCGCAAAGACGACATATGGAACGGTAAGGCGTCTTCTTTGTTGGACGAGATGCTTTCCTCTGGAGTATGAATCAGCGGATGGCGTGTGTGTGAAGGCAGAGATGAAGCAACTGGCATAAAGATGTGGAGGAGAGAGACAAGGTAGTGTTAGGACATGGGTGGGTGGAAGTGTGTGTGAGGGGGGGCTGAGATGAGGAAGAGGGAGGCTTCGTTTGAGATCCACACAAGAAAGGCAGGAGTCGCTGAAAGAGAGGGAGTGCAGGTAAAGAGAACGACAGGTGGACGTGAGGGAGATGTTGGCAAAAGCACCAAGGCACTCAGGGGAGAGAAGATTTTTCACACCTTTTCTCTTTTTCATTTTTAAAAACACCCCCTCTATCAGCCACCGCGATCATGAATCCTCACGCAGAGGAGCCATTTAAAAGGTGAGCAGGTGTGAGCTGTGATGTCAGACCACACAGACAACATTTTGATTACTTCTCTCAGTAACTAATCAGTCTTTAGGATGGCAGCCAAGCACTCCAGATACTGTGTGGAAACAGTTTACAGATGAATAAGCTCAGATCAGTAGCTGACCATGAGTGTGGATCTCTCTTCCAGCCTACAGTATGTCAGTGAATGCGTCCCAGCAGACTTAGCTGGACTAGTTCTGACAACGACGGCTGGAAGGTTTTTCTCCCACGGTTATAATTTCCATTTCATAAAAGAACGCAGGTGATAAAGAGCGCTTTGTGAAATACCCCCCAATGCTCACCGCAGCATAATGAAAAGCAGAAATCAATGGGAAAGGACTGCTCATTTCTCATTGGCTGTGTGAGTGTGTGTATGTGTGTGTGTGTGTGTGTGTAAAGCAGACAGCGCATGCATTTGAGTGTGCCGAAATCCCAATTAAAAGCAGAATCAAGAGGGAATGGGAATCCATAAATAAAAGCTATTTCAGTAATGCTGCCTTTGTGCTGTTGAAGGCAGCAGCATCTGGTGTCACCGTAACTGGTTGTGATCGTAATCAATCTGTGCACTCAGAGCTGCCAGACACACAGGTTAATTTTGATCCCACTTCACTGCTTTCTTCTAGCTAGAGGGGAAAGAAAAGCAGTGATAACATTTCTTAAAATAAAGAGAACATGAAAACACCATTTCTGTGGTGCCATGACAAGAAAATGTTCCCATTGTTTCCCATAATGCTAATCACTCCTAATTGCTACTTGTCATTTTCTTTATGATAGAGCTGCTTATTCTTCCCAACACTCACAAAGCACTCAGAGGATGTGATTTTCTCTTTGATCTTTGTAATGATATTCTACGTTATGCTACGGTAGTATGTAAAGCAGATGGCCTGAGTGTTCACTTGTCTTTTATGACAGTATTTGGAAGCTGCAATCAGGCAAAGGAGACATATGGAAATTTGTGGTAAAGGAAAAGAGGAGACTTTGGTTCATTATTTGTTGCGTAATTGGAAAATTTGACTCTAACTTACCTCCTTCTAATAACAAATCTGCTTTATCTGTTCAAGAAAGGTCATATAGACTAATGAAATAAAAGTATGCTTTTTTATAAATATTATAAAATATATGTCACAGTGTACCATATTATACTGTATAGCTTTGCTATTAGCATGACGATCAGGTCAAATTTTTACATTTTAATCTGTAAAACTAATGACATTCCCAACATCCTCAGATATACTACAGGTTCTGTGGTAATTAGTAAATATTAGTATAATAACATGTGGATTAAGATGATGAGCACAGTTAACATGATACCTCCTACATGCCTTTAGCATTTTGGTCAGGGTGCTGATATCATCTCACAGAGCCACTATGGTTAGTGTTGTTAGAATAAATTCAGTTTATTTCAACTTGAATTGTACTTGTGTTGTCCATCCTTTGGAATAATGGAGATCTGAGATCATGATCATGATGAAGCACAAAAATAAGATCCTAGTTGTAACAAACCTGAATTATCCCTTAATTCAATAACCCACAAAAAAAAAAATTAAAAAAAATCTAATGTCAAAATCAAGTAATACTTCACTATCAAATGATAATTTATATATAAATTACTCCCCCTGTGTTACACAGATATTTAAAAAAAACAAACAAACAAACAAAAAAAAAGCAACATGGCTCCGATGAATGAAGAATCCAAAAATGTAGAGAAAATTCTTGATGAATTGAAGTCATAGGGTAACAACGCAAAAGAGTTTTAAAACATCTGTTTACAAACTCTCCAGTTGTATGCTCATTACTTTTCAAGCGCATGCATTTTCACTAAAACCTTAATATTTAAAACTGAACTGAAAGTGAAATGTATCTGCACTCTTTTCAAAGCCAGACGCCATTGACAAAAACATTAATTTTACAAAGGAGCGGCTGGTCTACTGCTACCTTGATCGGTTTGCTTGTTTGTTTTATTATATGACTTTGGTGTTTGTAAAGTATTTGTTCGAATTCACAAAAGTAACACTATGACAAACTGATTGAGGCTGCGATAGACCAGCTGCTCCCACTGTTAAGCGATGTAAAATGACTGTTTTTTTAAACGGAGTCTGGCACTGATGAAAAAGTGGATAAGTTTATTTTTTGTTCGGTTTTAAATAGTAAAGTTTTAGCAAAATTGCATATCTTTGGAAAGTACTGAGAATATGACTGGATAAATGAGACTTGAATTATACTGCACAAGTTGTGTGAGAGTTTGTAATAATAATAATAAAAATAATCTTTATTTATAGAGTACTTTTCAAAACAGAATTACAAAGTGCTGTACATGTCAATAATTAAAACAGACAAGATGTGAAAACAACAACTTTAAAAAAATTGATAAAAACTTTGGTATGTAAAAAGTGAGGCTATAAAAGATAGTCTAAATGAACTTAAAACTAAAGTAAAATCAGGAAAGGCTCTCTGATAAAAGTGTATTTTAAGAGGGGACCTAAAAAATATCACTGACTCGGCCAACCTGATTTCTCAGACTGTTCCAAGGCCCTCACAGTCCAGTAAATGTTCTGTCCCCTTTAGTTTTCAGCTGGGCCTATGGAATGGACAAAGACCTCTGCCCGAGGACCTCAAAGTACTTCCTGGCATATGCGGTACGAGATATAGCTGGGAGAGAGACCATGAAGAGCCTTAAAAGCAATCAGTAAAATCTTAAAATCTATTCTAAAACATACTAAGAGCCAGTATAAAGAGGCTAAAATTGAAGTGATGGGATCCCGTCTCTTGGTACTAGTTCATAGCCTGGCAGCTGAAAACTGTACAGTCTGGAGTGAATTTATAGATTTTTGATTCAGGCAAGAAAAGAGGCTGTTGCAGTTATCCAGGTGTGAAGAGATTAGGGTGTGTAAAACTGTCTCTGCTCAAAACTTAAATTACTGTCAAACCACACGCCAAGATTTCTAATAGGGGACCAGACTAAGGCAGAGTGTCTTGTGTGACGTGCAGGGGCTCAAAGACGACAATCTCTGTTTTGTCTGTGTTTAGCTAAAGAATATTTTTGACATCCAGCTTTTAACATCAGTAAGGCAGTCATCGAGTCAACACATCATTCCAGGGTTTGTGGATCTAACAGGCAGGTAGATCTGTGTGTTATCAGCATGAAAATGAAAAGAGACACCATGTCTCTGAATAATGTGCCCAAGAGGTAGCATGTAGAAGGAGAATAAATTTGGTCCCAGGACTGATCCCTGAGGCACACCATATTTAAGAGAAGAAAATGAGGAGAAATGGGTGTTGACAGAGACACAAAAAACTGTACCAGATATCCCCACCAGTGTAAACCACTGGTTGTAAACCAGTGTTCTGATAAAGTTTGGCTGTTATTAAACATGGTTCCGTTTAATTGTACTCATAAAGATTGATTGTTTTATGGTTCCTCTGTTCACTGGGGTGGCATGTGAGAAAAACATGTTCTTCTTGAATTCAAAACAACACAGGGTAAGTAGCTAATAAACAAATGTAATTTGGGTGGTGAGCATTCCTTTAAACAAACTGTATTATAGTATGGGTTAGTACACGTTTCATTCTGCTTGTGTAGATATGTTGTGTATGTGCAAAAATATTAAAGCTATTAGTCTTCATGAAGTACATGATTCAGGTGAGCTTAGTCATATCCCCTGGCAAATTCTCAGCAATAAAAGAGGACATTTAGACAGACAAGAGGCGTTGAGTAAAAGATGGTTATTGCATACATACATATATGTCTGCAGGTATGTATGGCAAAACGGGCTAGCATTCACTACACCGAAGAGACAATGCTCTCCATATTACCGTAGACACACACTTTATTGTTTGATGGGGGGCAGTTGAAATACAATCTAATATTTTGCACATGCATGAGCATATAGTCACCAACAGTCACACACACACACACACACATAAAATAGACTGTACACCTCCCAATAGCCTATTTCCCACAACACCAAACCTGCGCATGTGCTCAACACTATACATGAATGAATTTAATATAACTTTATGTTTGAGTGGCCACATGCCACCAAAGCAGAGCCAGCAATCAGCCATGTGACAACAAGTCACCACAGAGTTTCAACATCACACGCATTTCATGAGCTCAGTCTCTTAAAATCGTCTCTCTCGCCACACACACACACACACACACACACACACGACCAACAACTCAGGAGCCATCAGAGTGCTGAGTGTAGATATTCTCTTCCCTCACCTGAGTTGGTTGGAGGCCATTTGTCACTGATGAACCCCTCAGGCACAGCACACACCAAGGAGAGATTCATTTGATGTACGTCTAATGTGGTTTCTCCATTGGATGAAGGCTGTAAATGTTTGACACCATGACTGTAGCAGAGGTAGAAAAAGACAGCCACGTCTGTTCCATTTCCACTCATACCCAACTCATTCACCTCGACTTCATGTATTATATATATTACTATATTACAATTTCATATTATATTATCCAATCTAGGGGCTTCATGGCTCTCACTGGAATCAGTACCAGCCCTGTGATATACAGATGTCATAATATAAAAATCAGCTCTTATTTTTAATTTTTTTTTTTGTTAAAATTAATTGCTGCCATTGCTGTTTCATCAGTGCAACATCTTCATTTTTAAAAATCATGCTTTACAATGATCTTGAGAGTGGTTCTGTCTACTGTCAGGTACTGAATTGTTGACTTCTAATGCTCTACTATTTTACAACTACAACACACTTGCACTTTGTTATGCTCTACCCAACATGTACAAAAAAGAAACCCTGCACAGTGCAGCCTCAGTCTTCTACTTTAAAACAGAGAGCAAGCTCATTTGAGCAGCTGGTGCTGAAATGCTTTGCTCAGTGAAGCAGTGACTTTTTCAGATATGGATGAATCAGGAATAACTTCAGCTCACATACTGGATAAGTTAACCAGGCAACTTTTAAGTTTTAAAGCCTTTCTCCTCACACTGTTACTAATTCTGACACAAATGATTTTAATCACTATGATATAAAAACAGAGTTAAGATGCTATGCTGTTTTGCCAACAGATATAAAACAAGTGATGCACCATGTTGAGTTCATGCCATCCATTTTTTTATATGATTGTTCCAATGGCCCAAAATTCCGAAAGCCCATTAGTCCAAAAAATGTCCCATTGGCCCAAAAGCCCTTTACCTAAACTTGGTTAAAAAAGTATTGTATTTGTTCCAAAGCCCTGTTTCCCTGAAAATACATATTTCCTGCAGTTTCTCAGCCATGTTTGAGCCACCAATCAAGGGTGTTTTTTACCAACTTTTCCAAGCAGCATTTGAGTCACCAATTCAGGGTGTTTTTACTTTGCACTGTTTCCCAGCAGTGCGACCGAACCTGGATGTTTTTCATTGACTTGCACCTGCACTTCCAGCAACTTTTGTGCAACCCAACATGGGTGGTTAAAGCCAATACATGAACTCTTCCCAACCATTACCAATTGGTTTTTGTCCCTAGACCTAACCACACAATCACCACAATATTGTTGTGACTGTAACATATGGTTTACAAAAACGTACAATGCAAACATTTCCTTTGGCAGTTGGGTTGTCTAACTGAAGAGAGTCTGCTTTATTTAGACAAACAGGACATCGGAGCAATGGGTGTTTGTTTTTGGGATAACGGGCTGTCAGAAATGAACGTTCCGTCTGATAGGACATTTTTCAGACTAATGGGGGTAGGCACATTGGTCTTCAGAACAAGGGGTTGTCCCTGGCAAGGATATACTGATCAATAATTGTATGACCAGTTGTAGAAAATTATGTTATAAAACTGAGAAGATCAGAAGAATACATCACACTGAATGGATGTGCAGATGGATGGATGAATATCTTCTGAATCACCCAGTAAGCTGAACTCATTGCACCTCAATGCAACCAAAAAGACTGAAAGAAATTCTATAGACAATCACGTTATATGTGGTGCATTTAACACAATCTAATTTCAAAATGATCTTCAGCATATCAAACATAGATACACATCATTCATTGACTTCTTCTTAGAACCGTGTGACATGCTGTTGGAGGGTGCGATGACAATGCTATCTATTTAGACTCAAACTGAGGTAGAAAAGCTCATCTAATGATTGTGTCTCAAATCAGGCTATGACTAGCTTTGTTTTATATTATCTAAGCAGTGCCAATTACTTTTTAAGGCAGTCATTACTCCATGTGCTATTGTGTCACACTGTATTTTAGTCTGTTACAAATGGAGCTGTTTGAGAGTGTCTGACAGTAAATACTGTGCACGATGAAAGCATAATTGCCAAAGCCCCCGTGATGCGATGTTGTGACAACATCAGCGCTGATAGCGGATGAGAGGAATCACTTGTGTGTTAAAATTGCCATTCAAACTTGGTCAATCAATCGTAGCAGCCATTTAAATGTTAATGGTTAAAAATGAACTGCTACATTGTTGGTGGACAAGTGGTGCTCCGTAGCCAATGCAGTGTTTATTCTTGAGCTGTTTAATTACTGACAAGGGCATGTACCTTCTAGCAAAGCGACTGCAGAACAAGAGGCATTGACAGCTATTTTTTCAGCTGAGAAATCACTGAATAAAAAAATCAATCTGGCTAAGAGAGCTCCTGCATTTATCATTATGTGACAGAGATATATGTCACGCATGGGAACGGTGCGCATAAAACTCATTATCATATGTCACGTCAGGCATGGTGTGAGTGCAGTTTCGATCTGGTGAAAAATATCGCAGCATGATCTCTAATATGCGGTGTTTAAAATGCCAAAGAAAGCCGAGTGCTCCTTGTGAATCACACACCCATACAGTATGTCAGAGCCAATTGAAATCATACAGAAATGGGAAGTCTCGACAACAAAAGCATTTCATATTAACGGTCATTTCATATTGGAAGCGAACCACCATTACTTTCAGGCAGCGAGTCGTGACGAGTGTCCGGAGCTTTCAATATAATCTGCGGGTGGACGGGGATGTGTTTCAGAAAGGATGAGGGCTGAACAAGAGAAATCCATTAGCCTCACCCTCTAAGAAGACTGTCATATTTATCTTTTGTACCATAAACTACCTCTATATATCCTCGCTCTCCCTTCACTCAGCATCTTATTCCCTCTAACTCACCACTTTACTTTTATACCACCTCTTTCAACTAAATGCTTTTCAGCCCCCCACCTTTTCTCACTTTTCTCCCTAATCTCACATCCTTCTTTCCCCCATCACTCCTACTGCTTAAGCAAGAATTCAACTCAGTCTGTTGCACCCTCACCCTCTGTGTCCTACTTCCATTTTCTTTGCTTATCTATGTATAGACAAAATAAAATTGACTCCTTTGTAGGTTACTGGCATTATATTAGATAATTTCTGGCTTGAAATTCCGCCTTCTCTTTACCACCTTGTGGTATTAATAGTGTTCACTGTCTGTTCAGAGTTGTTCAACATGAAGATTCTGTGCAGCTTACCAAAATCACCTCACACTACATGACTTAGCGTGCCTTTTGCAGCTTAAGGTAAAAATGTACTGAAATGGCACTATTTTGCCAGAGAAGGGTATTTTAGTCCTGTGCAGCTGTTAAATACATATTCAATAATTAATGTTTCTGAAATCTACCCTCTTTATCCTCCCTGGCCTCCCCCTTTTCCTCGCTCCACCTCCATGTAATGGCTCTTTGACAGGCCTGTCTGCTCTGCATGTCGTCCTCAGCTCAATGGACACCGTGGGAGAGAAGGCTAAGCTAAAGGAAAATAGGCGGGTGGAGGATGAGAGAGAAAGAGAACCAGGTCTCAAATTAGTGAGGACTGGCTTGGTCAGACACATGAATCATGATTCCCAATTGATCAACCCAGTCGCCAGAAGAAAATGTTGGCATTATACGTTTCTGCAAAGCACAGATAGGTTACATTTGCACATTTCATGCAAATCATGTCAGCGTTTCTAAAATGATGGAACATATGAGTTGACTTTCTCATCGGGAGGGGGAGGGGACAGTGGATGGCTTGACATCTAGACGAGATGGCTGTTAAGCTGCAAACTACTGTTTGAGACCAATGAACAATACAATTGTTTGTGTTTAGCTTGTCATTGCTATGTTTCAACAATGAATTGCCTTTTTAGGCTTCAGTTGTGGGTGTTTTGTAGTGACCTGTTTCTATCTGATTTTTAGGCTCAAAACATGGGTGTTTTGTAGCAATCCAATTGGGTGTTTCCATTGGCTTTTTAGGCACAATGTGCCTGTGTGTTTTGTAGCAACCAGTCAGTGTTTTTCCATCCGCTTTTAGGCTTCAGTTGTGGGTGTTTTGTAGCAACCAGTCAGTGTTTTTCCATCTGGGTTTTAGGCTCCAAACATAAGTGTTTTGTAGCAGTTCATTTTGGTGTTTTCATTGGCTTTTTAGGCACCAGCATGTGTGTTTAGTAGCAACTTGTCAGTGTTTTTCCCTCTACTTTTATGCTCCAATCATGGGTGTTTCGCAGCAACCCATCTGATTTTCATCAGCTTTTTGGGTTCCAAACATGGGTGTTTTGTAGCGACCTGTAGACGTCAAGACATGCTGCTTTTTCTGTCAGGGTTAAGTCTCTCAAACTGGATATTTCAAGCCAAAACATGAACTTTCCCTAACCATAGCCATGTGGTTTTTGTGCCTAAACCTGACCACACATTCACCACCCCAGTGATGTTGAAGTTTCAACATATCACTTACATAATTAAGTGCAAATGTAACATTTGTGTGGTTTTTAGAAACTTTCAATGCCAACATTTTCTCTGGCAATTGGCTTGAACCAGTTACATAGGCTCAACTGACCAGTGCACATGTGAGGCAGGAAGACTTTATTTTGAAACTTCTGGCTGCAGAGGACATACCACATACAGTGTAGATGCAGTGCTATGTGTAGTTGAATGCAGAACAGTGGTGCTGCGATGGGTTTCTGCTGTGGCCACCCATGTACTGTATGTAGCAGGATTAATTCTTAGCGCTGCATTCAGCTTCTATGCCATAAGCCACTTTAGATTGAAGGAAGGATTGTTTGGAACACAATTATTTGTGTTTGTTCCCCTTGTTTATGGCACAGCAAACAGAACAACTTGCCAAGTTTTGTGTAGGATGGTAGAAAATAGATATTGCGATGCTTTCTCCAGGACACGATTACAACAGTCAGGCTATGCAATAGGATGCAACATACACACAAAGAAAAAGCCTGCGCTCACATCGGGAACAAAAAGGGTTAACAGCACGGTAAACAAGCTGTAATGAAAGAGGTGGATTGCCAAGACTGAGAGAAGAGATGGAGAGAAAGAGGGAGAGAGAGAAAAGGAAGAAGGGGCAGGAAGGATGTTCAAAGGGTTTGTTGTAGCATTTGAAAGGGGAATTTACAACAGACAGGCAAGAAACACACAACAGTGGGGCTTTGAAGTCTCTCGCTATGTGTGGAGATGCCGGTGCTTACACGCCTTGATTAGCTGGAGAGAGTTTCACACCCCCTGCTGCACATGTTGTTGCTGTGATACTCTTACCAAGCAGGGGATGTGGTGATAGTCAGGGGCTCAGCTGGAGCTGTCTTCATAGGTGTGCGTGTGTGTGTAGGCAGGGAGTGTGTAGATGTGCCTATAAATGTCTGCAGTGTTTGAGGGTGTACATGAGTAAATGTATGCATGAGCAGCTCATGTGGGTGGAGTGTAGCTCTTCAGTGCAGTGGTGGAGAGTGTATGCACTACATGTGCAAGTGTGTGTGCGTGCGTGTGTGTGTGTGTGTGTGTGTGTGTGTGTGTGTGTGTGTGTGTGTGTGTGTGGGCCAGACTTTCGGCATAATTGGATTGACAGCTCCCACTGTGAAGGGTGCAGCAGAGTCAACTGGT
>JAPZEB010000016.1:4304555-4316608 GCA_029783705.1 Chaetodon striatus
TACTAACTTAAATGAGCTGTATGTGACATAAAGAGTTTATCTATGATTAAGAGTCTAAGGATTGTCTGCACATGGCTCTCAACATAGACTTGGCTGATATGATGGCTAGCAGCTAATGGTGCTAACCAGTGCTAACAACAGCTACAGTGCTGACAGAGTTAACAGTGCTAACATGGGGAAAACTCCATGGATGTATATAAAGAGAACTGGAGTGGATGTTGGGCCCCACTTTTTCCTATGACACATGCTCAATGGAGCATGAAGCCCAATACGTGCGACTGATCGGTACAAAATTACGCATCATTGAGCCCATAGAGCAAGCGCACAACAGACTTTAGCGAGCTAAGTAGCTAACTTCCAGTTTATCCCTCTGCTATCTTGAATGGGGGAAAAAATGATTTCCAATCCTGCAGCTCTTCTAGACTTTCAAAATGACTGAATGGATCGAATCCCTATAATGCAATGCATTTCAAGAGGGTTGTGACACTTGAAAAAATTTATTCACTGATTTACAGATGTCACTTTCCCAATGTAAGTCGATGGAAAAAGTCTTTCTGGGCCCAACAACATCACGTGACAGACCCAGAAGTTATAATTTCACAGTTTGGCTACTACGAAAATTGGCTTCAAAGCCTGGCACATCCTGGGGGCCAGGGAAACTAGAGGGCCCTTCTGCCACTGTGGGTTGAGACGGTGTTATCAGCGGTAACTGCTGTATGAGGGCATTGCAGAGTGGATGCAATTAAATAGCCAGTTGGATGCACACACAGGGACTCACATTAACTAATATGCACACACAGCCAGACCGTCTGCCAAAACAAAGAACAGGGAAGCTCAGATTACATCAAAGAGAGGTGACGTGACTTCATTCATTGCTTAGAATACCATTACTCCACTATATCTTGATAAAGCAAATAGTTGTTTGCTGCTATATTAATTCCATGAATTCTACATACAGCTCCAATAAGGCAACATTTCCTTGTTTTCCTCTAAAACGTATGTGCTGTTTTTAAGTGAGTTTGTAGGAGACAGGGCTGTACATGGGGGCTTTAAGCTAAATGCTAAAACATATTCACATGTGGGATCTGCACAGAACAACTCAAGTCGTGTACTATTAGCCACCAACAGCTCTACTGAGGCAATGTGGGGGATTAAATGCTTTGCTCATGGGCACACTGATGGTAACTAAAAGTGCAGACAGGGTTTCACATCCTCACCTGCCCCTACCACATTATCCCAGGATGCCTTGGGATTCAAACTAGGGTGCCTCTGGTGACAAGTCTGCATTTCTAATCTGCTGCCCTGCTGGTTCATCACCCTCCCTCTTGCTCCTCCACTCCACAAGTATTTATTTTCCCTCCCTGGGCCAGACAGATGGGAGTGTTTAGGAATAAAAGCGTCAGTATTTACCATATTATTTACTAGCATCAGCGCTAGCCCCTTTGGCCATGCCAGCCTAAGAAAAAAACACCTCCTCTTCCTCCCCCTCCTCCTCCTCCTCCATCTCCTCCTCAGCTTACCTGGCTTACCATTCAGGATTTATGTGGGACACCATCCTGTTGGAGCCATTTCCTAGCTTGATCAAAGATGTGTCAGCGCTGGGATTCACTACCCTGACCCACAGGTTAAGAGTGTGTTTCACACACTGTGTAGCATATATATCATACTGTGACAGACGAATGGTTCTGTATCTCCGTGGACAACCTGAAACCAAATACAGACACTAATGGATTTGTCTCTGCAGCGTCAGTGTGACAAAGTCATAACAAGTGAGTGACTGGGATGATATTATAAAGAAAGATATTAATCTGGGGGGGTTTATAGAATGTCGTGCAAACAGTGGGAGACAGAGTGCAGACATTGTGTCATCAACAGGAGAGAAACTTCATACTTGCACACACAGGTTCACCTACACAGGAGATAATCTGATAAGATTCTGGAGTGCTCTGATGCACAGTTTTGCATGTTAATTAGGAAGAAGTGTTTTCCTCTGATCCAGTGGAACTTCCAAAGATATAACACTGAATTTGTGACATCACACATGTTGACACAAGTGTTAATTATATTATAACTATATTATATTATATCTGTAAATATATCAAATATATGGATGTGTTTATAGGAGGACACTAATGTTGTGAAACTGTCCAAAATGATTTCAGTTACCATGGGGACAAAGCATAACCTTAATATGAACTGTTTTTTAGGCTGAACGAGGCAGTATGTGTGTGTGTGTGTGTGTGTGTGTGTGTGTGTGTGAGAGTGTGTGTGTTTCTACACGTGTATACAACTTTGTATGTGTGTGTTTGTCTGATGCTGGGAGTGTGTAATTATGGGCAGATTATGGGAGAGGCGGACGGCATGAAGCAGTCTTTGATGGGATTAAGCACTCAATTACCCAGCTAAATCTGCCCCCCCACCCAGCTCTCAGGTTCAAACATTTCACACACATGCATACGCAATCTTGGATAGACACCTTTGTGAGAACACGAATACACACGGACAGAACAATTTCTCTTTCACTGCAACTTAACACATGGCCCCCGCACCTTATGCAACATATCTTTATCTCTTTCTTTATCCATACCATCAGTCCAGCTGTTAGACAGTTCATTTGTTTCAACTTGGGTGTGTCAAACATGTTCCTATGACGATGAGAAGCCATTCTAAGAGGGATTGTATTGTTCCACAGATTTGAATTTCAAATTTACCTAAAAAAAAAAAAAACACCCTGAATTGCATTCAAATTAGCATCACTATGTAATAGAATGCAATTTCCAAATTGCAAAAGCTGCAATAAAAAAGAGAAACTCTTTTGTAATGCTACACAATCCAACCAACCAGAAGGTTGGTATTCGGCTCTATGCTCCATGTGACATATGCAAATGAGACTAGAAGAAAACAACTTGTAAAATGCCACGCTACATGCAAGCTTTGATGCAATTCACATTTTTACATATTACATTATTGTGAGAGTAGTGTAGCTCTTTTGGGGAACACCGAAGTGCTCATGTGTGCCAACCCAATTAAAACTTATGACATCAACACTTGAGAATTCATTAGTGTAAAAAGAAATACCTAAAATGACACAAACCATCTTTAGGAAACATTAATTTGACATGTACTCTGTTTTTTTTAATTTGGCCCATGTCCCGTCTGCTAACACCAAGGGGGTGGGGTTTATGGCCTGTACTGCAGCCAACCACCAGGAGGCGATCCAGATGTTTTGGCTTGACTTTAGGGTCATGTCGTCCATGTTTTTTGTAGAGTCTATGGTGCACAGTGGTCTGCAGCTTGGCAGCCATCTCACATGAGTATCATGCCATCCCCTTCACCCATCAGTGACAAAGTCAGCTCATATACTTTAGAAATGTTGATGTGATATGTATGAAAGGTACAAATGAAACATATTCGTGATTTGCAAAAAAACATATACTGCAAACATTTTCTTCTGGCGACTGGGGAGAAAGATAGTGAGTGATGGTGGATGCACTGAGAGCAGACAGATGTTGGTGATCAGAACAGAAAATAAAGCAGCAATAAAATTGTCAGGGGGAAGTTAATGTACAATTTAGGTGTTAGTTTGTCCATGAATAAATGCTGCAGCTCCTCAAGACCCAAGTTGAGTTGTTGTTCTGCTTTCCATTTGCTGGGTACTGTGAAGAGGTTGGCCTCAACGTGAACATCAGTGTCTGCAAATCAGGGTTTTCCTTTTGCTTACCAACCACGGCCTGGAAGCTGAAGCAGAAATGGTTAACAATGTGTTTACAAGAAGTCAGTGTGCACAAGTCCATATGATTTCTTTAGAGACAGTAAGATATTTTTCTTTAATATATTAATGTTTGGGCGACAAGGTGGTGTGGTGGTTAGCACTGTTGCCTCACAGCAAGAGGGTTCCTGGTTCGATCCCGGGTGCGGGAGCCTATCTGTGTTCTCCCTCACTCCCCATGTCCTTCCTCCCGCAGTCCAGAGACATGCAGATTGGGGATAGGTTAATTGGTGACTCTAAATTGGCTGTAGGTGTGAATGGTTGTCAATGTTGTTATGGATATTAATGTTCACATCAGGCCGGTTTTACTGCAGTGCTTTGTTGTTATCTTTTCTGATTTTGAGAAGATAATTACAGAAGATAATTAACTTGTATACTGTAACACAGTTGTGATGTTGGCAATTAGTTTATTTTCTTATATGGTTCAGCCCTACTGACTTCTCATTCCTTAAGTTACGAGGTGTTGCAGAATCAAATGCTATGAATGAGCTAGTCTCATCTGCGACTGCAGGAGACTCTCTGGGATACTTATACCATTGCAGAGATTTGGGGACTGGCTGTGTGCTGCTGATTGAAATTGGGTAAATTAACATGAGACATATTTGCCAAACCTATATATTAGCCCTAAACCTTGAAGCCTTTTCACCTCTTATGTTAATATGGCAAACTTGTTAGCAAACAGTTGCTTATTTACACATCCAGCAGATCTGGAGCAATATTTGGCCTCATGTTTATGCGTATTTTAACTCTATTTTTGGTCTCTACCACCTCCTACGAAAAGCTTTTAAATGGTCGACTATTAGTTACATCAGTTACATACAGTGCATAGTGGGTTTTAGAGCTTTCATGTTGAAAATAGCTGTCTGCTGTATCTGTACAGTATATGGTTCATGTACCAATAAAAATGCCTGACAATTGAATTGATTTCAATATATGCAGTATCTTTATCAGTCAGAGTGATTTTAATGCAGTAAACCAAATGTGCTAATGTGGGCTGACCTGACTCTTATGTCTCTAGAGCTACAGCCTCTCACCAGCTTGAAAAATGTTCATGCATAAGAGCTTCATCAATAATCTGAAAATATTAGTGAGCTGATCCAGTTCCAACAGGGTTCAGCAGGGCAGTGTGACACCTTCCCCCAGAGAGCTGGCTTAGTTTGCTAAGATGTTACTCAGCTATAGTACATACAGACCAGTTTCCCCAGAGAGATCAATTGGAATATTGACTGTTAAAGAAAGAAAATATATGCCTTTTTTCTCACAGTTTAGCTTCAAGAAATCCATTCTTTATGTTAAATCATTTGTTTTGTACATCCATAATAGTTTTTTAATGATGATAGTTTTTTATTAGTACCCAAGCAGTTGAGCAGTAAATTGTTTTGCCAAAAGCTAAATATTTTGGCAAAATGCATTACTTCTCAGATGTTATGGCTTCAGTAGAATGAAGATTTGAAAAGCATAGTACAGCTGTCTGGAAGTTATTGTCAGTGGTCAAAAGTAACTACATTTACTCAAGTACTCCACTTTAATAATTGAGTATTTTCTTTTCATGCTACCTTCAACTTATAAAACTTAAATAGTGTACTTTTTGCTTTGCCGTGCTAACAGGTTTGCTTTCAGATTAAGATTTTACATAAGAACCATAGTGGGATAAGTTATTAAAATACCCCAGCCAGCGTTTGTATTTGAGGCCCATGTGGGAGGTAGATGGGTTAAAAAATGGGCCTCCCAACCTTGAGAGTCCTTACATCTAGTTGGGTTCCCTTGTCACATTTCAGATATCTACAAGGCTACAAGGTTCATTTATCTTTCATTTTACAAAACAAGGTGACCAACCTGTTCTTTTTCCCAGGTCGTCAAATATCAACACTTTGTCATGCCCCTCCGCATCTCACAGCACAGGGCACTCTTTGGCGTCTATATGTGATGCACAGCTGCAACACATTATAACATGTGATTGATGTTGTGAAATGATCTTTGTTTGTCTTCTTTCCATCTCTGTTGATCATCTCACAACCTCACAACACCTCAGATTTATCTTGTATCAAAAAAGTCAATAAATAGCTTTACTTGCTAATGTTAAATGTGTTGTGCATTTATTTATGTACATACAGATTCTACTACATTATATTAGTTTATCAAAACTCTTTCATTTGGGTCATTCTTTCAGCTCACTTGATGATCAGCAATGCTGGTCTGTCTGCTTGTTAAAGTGCCATCAAAGACATTACGCTCTGCAGTGTCTCTCTTTAATGATTCTCCGAGACAGACACCAGGAGGTTAAAATTAGCTTCATTCGCACCCACGGGCAGAGCACCAGCAGGCTATGTCTGCAGTATGTATGACCGAAATGATGAAATTATCAAGTTCATCATAGTCTGTGGTTTTCACCAGTGCACTTTGAAATGGATATAATCATTTGACTTGTCTCAGCAGGGAGTCCAGTGTCTGCTCTCCCTCAAATGGATTCATAATGACACAGAAAACTGTAAGGTTATTGTTAAAGCCATCACTGAGCTGTGACGTCTCTAAATGTGGTCTAATTGAGACCAAGTATAGCATGGTGCCATTATGAAATGAAGTCAATTAGATAGCTGCAACAGCATACAGACATACACTGGGGAACCACAGCCATTGAAACCACATACTGTATATAAAGCAGCCAGGGAGACGCAATATCTTTGTATTCTTATTGAAATCCATAAGAAAAAAAATCTGAGTTTTCCAGCTGAGTTGTTTGCATGGTCCTGGAAAGGTTTACAGTAGCAGGCAAGACTAATTCCTGCACATAAAAGTGTAATGGTTTGTCTGCTGTCTGCTTTCAGTTTCCTCATCATCTGTTGAGTCTTTTCAATAACAATATGCTCTCTACATGCACTGGTTATGGTTATTCTTGCGAGTGGTATAGCGACAGAGAGAGAGAAGGGAAAAAAAAGAAAGATTGCTTGCCAAGCAGGGGTCGTTTAAGGGTGGCCAATCATCCAATTATCTGGATAAAACAGGTGGCACCTCATTGGGAAAGCTCATTAAAATGGCGTTCAATCTTGGCTCTTGGCTGCCTCTGGAAATGAAAGCACATTTCCTGTTTGGCCTGTTCAAATTTTTCAAATAAAGTCAGGCTGGGAAGAGTAGAGGCTTTCCCTGACGCTGAATAATTGGATGTTTGGATCTAAGCCAGTTGAGATTTACTTGCTATTTCTCTTGTGGAAACCACGGTGGACTGGTCATCATGATGGAGTCTGGTCTTAGGCCTTGGGCTTTGTCAGCAGAGCAAAGCATCCCATCTGTTCTGGGGTCGTCCTTTTAATGCAAGAGCTGTCTTTTCCTCAATCTCACAAGTTCACAATGTCCGCTTGATGGCTATTTATGGTGCGTGAAAGTTCAAATTGAACTTCTGGATAGAGGTACCCATACCAAACACACACACAAGCACTACAAAGGCCTTTTACGGCCATTTATTCTGAGGGCTGTTGGGTTTTTCTTCAATACCCGAAGTAGTTAGAGGAATCACACTATGACATTTTTTTTTCCATATCGCAAATGGTCTATAAAACCAAAGGTCAGGCATTTTTTTCATAGCGATTGCTCACCAATGTGGAAAAGAGAGGTCGATTGGGGAAAAAGTGGGAATTGGTTTGCAAGCGCATTTACAGTTACCATGTCAGGGACAATAAGTCTTAATGGCTAGAAGGGGCAAACAGGAAGGAAAAGCATACAGTACTCACACAGCCTCTTTCCACAGCAAAACCAACTGTCTTTCTTTTTTTTTTTGGTAGATCACAGTTAACACTTCAATGCTCTGCAACATGTATTCATAATTCCACACACTGTATGGAGCTAAAACAATTAACACCACCATTTTACACTGTTGTTCAACCATGAAAATTATTATGTTAACACTTTGTTAGTGTTGCCCCAAAAGCCTTGTTTACACCACCATCACCTGCAGAGTTTGATGGCACTAAACCTCAGAACTTCAATGTTTTCACCTGCTTCATTAGCATCGCAACACACAGTACTTCACAGGTGTTAATTTGAACCGATGACACTATAATGTGGCAGTGCTGATTGAATTTCATTTAAATCAAATTTGTCTACCACCTAATTAAATACTATATGTCATAGAAAGGAATAATGTATCACAGATACATTCACAGTAATAGTGCAAACTGCAGTGTGTTTTATAAAATAATGCATATCGCAGTTTTGTTTTATGTCATTATTTATGAATTGTGCTCTTTTTCTGTAGAAACCATATGGAATTCTGTTCAAATTCAAGCCACTTTATCCTCTATAGAAAGCTGATTAGAAACTAGGACTTGAGCAGTAGGCAACATACATAAATAATAATAATGGCAGACTAATGGCAACACTAAACAGTCAAGAATACATCAACTTCCTCCATCAATATGAAAGCTGCACCATGACTATGAACCACCTACGTAAAAGAGGCTGGTAACACTTGAGAATATGACCCACATTGTAGAGTGTGATTCTTCACAATTTACAGTGTAATGCTTATGTACTGAGAATGCACCAGTACAGCACATACTGATAGGTACAGTGGAGGAAGATGGGAAGTTTGGGAATAAGAGGTAACTATCAATTATACAACAACATAACAATTCAAACCACAGGAGTTTTAAAAGCACTGGATATCTGTTGTGTTATTTCAGGGTACAGTGTAATTGTTACTGAGTAACAAAGGTTTGGGTGAAGATGGGTGAATGAATACCACTGACCAATGCTGGAAGGGTACTGACATTAACAAAAAGAGGAAAAGAAAAATGCATTATTTTGGGGGGATTTGTCAGAAACATACTATAGCCCTACAGCCTATGTACACATTATTGCATATGCTGTCAAGTAGGCCTATTTACAGTAGTTTGTGTTTCTATGGTAACCAGGAGTGCTCACCTCACAGTCAACACGGTTGTAAAAGATGATTGATTTTATGTTCTCTCCCAGTGTCACAGTCTCACTTTATTTTTACTCAGTCTGCTCTTAGGACATGGAGTATGGAGGGCCACAAGTGTCGTGGAAATAGTAATAAAGCATTTGATCAATTAATTACCAGTTTTACAATAAACATAGCTGTTAACAAATGTGTGTACAAATTAATATAATAATATACAAATACATAAATTACAGAGTGATACATTATTTGATATCTAAATGGGCAATAAGAAGAGGAGTTGTAAAAAAAAAAATCATACATGAAATATTAATCCATCATAAATAGTTCAAATTAACAAGGGATTTCGAAGAGCAACATAAAACAGTCAATAAGTACATAATTTAGATATACACTAATTGATTCACAAATAACTAATGGAATTTAAAAATAGATTTGAAAATGTAGTTTAAAAAGAGAAATAAATAATGATTCACAAATTGTACTAAGAGCACAGGCTTTAATCAGGCATTTAAAAGGAAAATTTGCTTTGCTATATGCATTTCCAGTTCTCTGCTCCTTTTCTTTTTCCTGTTTGCTATTTGGTTTGCTCAGTCATTTAGCTTCTCCTTTTAGCCTCTCCATTTAGCCTTCCCATGACAGTTTGGGACTCGCTCTAAAACAAGATAAAACATTGCATGGTGTGTAACAAGCCCTCTGATTGGCTATCACCTGTCATATGCAGAGGTATGAGATGGATTTGGGAAGGAGAAGGTGGCAGCATTACAGGAAGAAATAATATTTCATTTGTAAATTCTTTTTATAATTCCTCTTTTTATTGCCCATTAAAACAATGAATTACTTTAAAATTTTGTCTATTTACCTATAGATTAATTAAATAATTAGTAAGCAAATGTGTTCACAGCTATTTTGATTGTACAGTTAGTTATTAATTATTAGTTTTTATTATTTCTGTGACATGTTTGGTCCTCCATACTCAGTCACTGTCTCCAGCCTCTTTCACTTCCCAAGGCCCCTGCATTGCCATTCTCCACCCATCCACCAAATGCTTTAAGACTCTCCCACCTGTCTCAGTCACAGCTCACCTGTTTCTATTTTCCCTCATCAGCCCTGTAGTATATAAGCAGCCCCCTTTCACTCATTCTCTGCCAGATTGTCAGTGATGCTTATGTCTTTACTGACCACCAATTTGGAGCTGAAGCTGAACTTGAACCTGTACCTGAGGCCTGTGCTACAAAGCAAGTCCAACATAGCTAGGATATCTTTCATTAACCCTAACACTGACCATCTGGATAAACAGTATCATGAAGCCAATTATCAACTAGTTCAGTCAACTCTGGGTTTTCCCATCCAGCCACGTTCATGAGAAAGAGGCAAGGTTGTTAATTAGAGGCAACATAATCAAAACCATATCTGAAGTACTTCATATGATACAAGACAAAATGGTAATACTTTTGGGAATGTCCTGTTTAGGGGCAGCAAAAAGTCATATTCATTAAAGTGAAATGTAAATGACTGTAGAAAAACTAGAAAAGATTTCCACATATTGAAAGACGGTCAAGGTGCAAAATATGTGTAGGTATTATCATATATGACTTAAGTGTAGAGTGAGGATTCTTTGCTATTTAGTTGGATGATGAAGAAACTACTCTGAATATTTCACAAAAAATTATTCTGCTACTGATGTAAAGAGTGGAAAAGTAGATAATGACTGGTGAGGTCTCTGAGCGAAATGTTGCATTTATAATCACAGCAGCCAATTAACAGTGTGTGGAATATTTTTTTAATTAAAGACAGTTTTCGTTTTTACTTTCACTTCTCATCACACAGGTGTCTCATCTTACAGTGAGCTGCAGAGATGGAATCAAAGTGTAAAATCAGCCACACTGTCAGATATCACTCTTGGGGATAAAGTAAACTTTGCACAATCAAAATGAGGCTAAAAGCAGTGTTAGTGTTGTAAACAATCGCTACGTTTGTTAGAAGCTCTGTTTGAAAACCAGAGTGGGAACAGAAAGCCTAGAGAAATAAGATGATTCGAAAAAATAACTATATGGACTTAAGTCCATGTCAGTATCCTTTTGTTTCTAGTAATCTGATTGGTCAGTGGTCAGGATGTTGACAGGTTGTGATCCAGTCCTGTGAAGTTAACCAGCTCCTGAGCAGGTTCCTGATAAAAAGTGAACTAGCTTCATAGTATTGACAACACAGAACCCCTGAAGTTGCCTGGATAACCCAAAATCTTGCTGGGGAGTACAGGCCTCTGCTCACCTATCATGCCCTCTGGGATTCGTTTGCTGGGGCTTCCATCCTGTTGCAGACATTAAGCGTGTCCCTGACTTTTGCCTTGAATAAATTTCCCTTGAGTCTGCCTGCTTGCCTAAAGTGTATTTAACTGGGTTTGAGTTCTCCTCCCTTTCTTGCCGTAATTCATCGGATGTGACAGTAACTGTCATGAACAGTAAAGAATACCAACTCCACAGTCATTAAAAAACTTTATGAAGAGTCACTCCACAATATCAAAATAAAAATATGATACAAGGAGCTATCAGTCATGTCATAACTTCCAAAACCTCAAGCAAGTTATTCTAGCTAGCTGTATACTTGAAAAACAAACCAATATACCTGCTGCTTTGGCAGTGGCGAATCTTCCTGTAGGTGACATTGTGGAACAGCTAGGGCACATAAGGCAAACATGATCCAAAGGTTAACGGTGAGTCTGTCACAGGGGTGCCACCTCTAAGTCCTGGTAGTGTTTATCAGTGAGTGATCATCACAGTCAGAACACGCTCGACAATGCGTTCTCATCCCAACTCATCAAAGACTTTCACATCTACATATGATGTGCTAGGTATCCTCCTGCTTCTGTTGTTGATGTTTTAGGCTGCTTTGTCAATTTCCAAGTGGTGCTCGCTGCAGAACCACAAGGGTGGAACTGCACCAAAGTCAGCCCTGCCCACCAGTTCCAGTTCCACCTCTCTGGAGGTACTGAGTGGAGAGGTATTTCACTGAGCGCCCTCTGTACATCTACTGCGCCACAACTGCATTAAGATATACAGTAGGCTATTTGTGAAAGATGGTGATACAGGCGGTTAGTGAATTAATTTCAATCATATCACATTAATTACTGTTATAACATCTGACCTAAGTTACCCTGTTTAATATATGAAATTGTACGGATTCCTAGTCCGTTGACTGTTCATATGGGATTATTAGTTTATTATGGTTTATTTCGCATTTCTCAATAGAGTAAGACAGATAGCATAGTGGGTAAAGATGTCAGTTGCTGAAGTGGGTGACCAGGGTTCAAATCTGACCTCAACATTCACGTTTTCCATTTCGTATTTATACAAACAGTAGGACAGATGA
>JAPZEB010000016.1:4332539-4345048 GCA_029783705.1 Chaetodon striatus
TTTATCATCTCCCTCTTTATATATTTCTCTCTCTCTCTCTCTCTCTCTCTCTCTCTCTCTCTCTCTCTCTCTCTCTCTCTCTAAACTCCTTGTCAGCTCCTTCTTCTCTCTCTCTTTCTCTTTCTCTCCATCCATTCTTCCTGCCCTGCCCCACAGTTCGTTCCCCTTCTTCCTCCCTTCCTCCCTCCCCCTGCAGGCACTAACCGTCTTGCACAAAGTGACGCAATGGTTGTAATTGGCTGCCCTCTGCCACAAATCAGATCACAGCTGGCGCTGGGAATGCTCTAGCGATTACCCATAACCCCCCACCCCACGGATCAGGGGCTAACTCCACAGAGAGTGGAAGACAGGCAAGAGGGAAAGGGTTAGAGACTAATTCTGTTCATCTACTGCGGTTTTTCCTCTCGTCAGCCCCCCACCCTCCTGCCATTTCACCGCAGTGATAGTGGTCATCCATTGATCTGAGGTATTACAAACAACAGCTCATTCTTAAGTGGCTCCTTTTCAGATTAGCACCGAGCTGATGAGACGGAGCATTGAGAGGGTGAACGATGATAAAGACCTAGTCTGTTTTTAAAACATTAGCCGTCAGTTGCCTTTCTCCTTCCTGTTCAGTCTCTGCTTTTCTCATTCTCTCTCCCATTGCTTTCTTTCTGTAAAGAGAAAAGAAGCTGATGAGATCTTTGGGCCTGTGAGCAATTGACTTGAGATTGCATGGGCTCCTCCGACACTCCATCGACCCTCCATTCTCAGCAAGGGGTCACGCTTGATGTGGTCCTTTATTAGCTCAAATTAGGCCTCTGTGTCTCCAAGAAGGGAACATCCATCTCCTTATTCATTTGTTCGTCTTGTCCAATTTATTTACTTAGTTGGCCAGGCAGTGGGCTGTTTGGACAGAGAGCAGTGGTCGCCCCAGGCAGGGACACAAATAACGTCTTATGCACATTAGTTACAAATCACCAATGCAAGGTGAAGGTCAGAAAACGGGGAATATGTGAGGCTAAAAGAGAAATGGGGCAATGTGAAATTCAGTCAGCAGGGGTAAAGACTACACTGTGCAATCTCACTGTATTTGTATATACTTCACATTTTTGCTGTTCTTTATTTAATACTTCTTGATAACTTTTTAGACCTTTTTACATCCAGTCATTTATTTCTAGTCACTTCACTGTGGTATGAAAATCTATCACAGTCTGAAAACTCTCCTTGGTGGTGCCGTCAAGGAAGGTTGGTTATCCATTATTTGAGAGTCAGCTGCAGAAAAGCTTTGCATTCATGAGCAGATTATAGCACCAGTAGTGGAAGAAGTACTTCTGCATGAGTAAAAATAGTAGTCCTAAATGAAAAAATACTTCATCACAAGTAGTAAGCGATTTGTTGTATGCATTTTGGTCATTTTGCTAACAAGGGGAATAGCATGCCCCCTTGCACCCCCTCAAAATCGCTTGCTGATCACAACTTCTTGCATTCAACATTTTACTTTAATTAATAGCAGCAAAATCTGCTTACAGCAATGCTTAAATCACAGAGGACCAACATATGCTTTGCATGTAAAAACTTAATCTACAAAGTAATGAGTAGCAGCTATCAGATAATTGCTGTGAAGTAAAAGGTATAATATTTCTATTCTATTCTAATCTCAGCTGTTGGACTGTCCTTTAACACGACAGGTATACAGTTAATGACTAATGACCAATAAGTTAAAGCTGTAGTAGGCAGTGTAATTTTGGCGTCACTGGGCAAAAATCACAAAATGAACCTTAAGTTTATTATAATTACACCTCCTCTTAGCTTCATTTACAGGCTTAAGAAAATCTAGCTCGTGATGGGAGACTTTGGCCAATCACAGTTAATTTCAGGGAGAGGGCATTTCATGTCGGCTGTTCTACAAATGCAAATGGATTTGCAAATTGGGTGAAAGACTGTTTCAGTGGCAGAGAATCCTGCAGAGAAAGTTGCTATTCCAGTATTAGCAACAACTGCCTACACTGCAAAACAACACAAAAAAGGAAGACAGACTTCTCAAAAAGAGTCTGACAAAAAAAAAAAAAAAAAAAACATGTCCCAAACGATCTCACTGGGAGGAGGGCAGGCAGCAGCTCCAGTGACAGACCCCCAGTCAGAGGCTGCAGCAACATGAATCCAGCTAGCGCAAAGCCTCGCTCTTGGGAACCAGACAGTGCCAACTCCCCACCAGATCAGCTAACTTTCTGTTGCTGCCATTGCACAGGTTGGACGTGGTGCTACCAGCCTGTCATGATCCTTGGTGCTGGGAGCTTTGTGCTGGCCAAGTCTGAGCCGCTTCTCTCATCTCCTGGGCTGCAGCCTCCTCCAAAGAAAGCAATCCACAGCAGAAGGGAGGGGAGGTGAGGTGGAGGGACTATGGCGTGGCCAATCTTATCTCATTTCTGCTTTGATTAACAGACAGAAAGAGCAGGGCAAGGAGGGACTGCATGCTACTTTCATGAAATAAAATCCATGTAACACTGGGTTACTGTGTGAAGCACGTGCATGTGCCCATGGTTGCCTGGTGGAAGAGGATTTATTTTTCAAACTTTTTTTTTTGCTTTTCCAAATTTCTGCCTACCCCAGCTTTAATGGGCTTAAACATGCAAAACCTCTGGCAAGGCCTCAGGATGTTTCACCTAAAGTAATATAACTTGTAGTTGTTTTTGCCATACAGTCCTTTCACACCAGGTTTGCCATAATTAAGAAAAGCAGCTGTATTTTGAGGTTCTGCTGACTCTGCATGTCTCAAGGATGGGCACCAAAATTTGACTTTATAGTTTCTGAATAGGCTAAATTTTGCTCTAATTCAAATCCTACACACGCAGTGTACAGTGTTTATTGTTTCCTTTGTTTCTGGCCAAGGGGTATAAAGCACAGATCTTTTATCAATGACTTGCCATCGCCCATTTCCACAGCTGATTCACGACTCAATTATCGGCTCATTAACGCACCATATCAATTTATAGATTGATGGCTGAAAAGCCGTGCGCCCAGAGGCACTGAGGGATCAGGCTAAAGAAACAGAGTTAAACATGAGTGATCTGGTAGATAGTGGAGCATTTCTTGTAAATGAAGGTTTAAGGTGCCTTGTGGCTTATGTGCAACTATACAGCGAAACAGATGGCAGTGATCAGGAGGACATTTCTACTACAAAGATAGATGTTTCCTATGTGGAAAAGTCCTCGAGTGCAGATTTGCATGTTTCAAAGTCAGGCAGTGTATCAAATAGAATAACATCCAGCACGCACACACACACACTAACACACACACATACAAACACTAACAAGCCTCCTAGCAGTAATTCACAGGCACCCACCAATGACATGTTTAACCCCCACCCCTTTGATCATTACGATAGCGCCGCTGCAACCGGAATTTCTCCCCCATAGAGCCCTGCCTCTGCTAACAGGATGCAAAATGTCACCTGGCTGACTTTCCCCTGGCCTCGTGTCTCTTTCAACACAGCAGGAGGGATTGGGCTGAGCGATGAAAGGTGACGAAGAGGTGAACAAGTGTTGTCGGTGTTTTTCTATGAGCGGTGATTTCGCCCGTGGTCAGAGTACGGTCATCTCTAGAGGCCAGGTCTGTGTTTTCTACCTCAGCTTTGGCTCTTTTAACGGTCTCTATTTGAATTAGGATGGAGTGAAAGAGAGGTGGAGGGAGAGCCTGCTAGGGGCTGATGGGAGCAGACAGAGAGCGCAGGGGTTACTGTCAGACAGAGAGCTTCTTCTCCTCTGCTTATCTCAAATTCTCTCTCTGTCTGATCACGAATCATAGCCCTGACTCAACTCAAGCAAAGAGGAGAAAAGCTGGACCCCCTCAGCCATCTTCATTGCTTATACCCCCTCTTCTCTCTTTCTCCTCTCCGTTTCTCTCCCCCTCTTCCCAGCCATGCGACTCAGGGCGGCGTGCTGGCCTTTAAAGGAGGCAAACTTGTAATCTGATAATTAACAATCTGCTAAATTTCTAAAAAGGAAAACAGTCATGAGAAATGTCTGCCTCGTGCCTGTGAGTGGGATGACCTTTTGCTGAGGCTGGAATGGCAGGCGAGGCGAGGCGACTCACTTAGAAGCATTTAATTAGCTCTGCTCACGGCTGTGTGCGCTGCCAATGGACAGAGGAGGGAGGACGAGAGGGAGGAGGAGAGATAGTCGGGGAGCGATGGAGGCAAAGGAAAGGAAAAACAAATTATTTAATACTTGTTCTCCGTTTTTATGCAACAGTATGTAACTTAGTAAGTGTGGAGAAAAGGAGCGGAGAGGAATAGGACGGAGAAAGAAATCAGTAATGACTAGCTTCTGTTTTTCTTGTTGTTATTGTCGACTCCACGGGGAGTTGTCTGTGAAAGCCTCGAGGTGAGCCTCTGAGGTCATGAAGCGCGCCTTTAAAGTGTGACTCAAGGAAAAAAAATTGGATCAGGACTCTTACCATTTTCATTCTGTCCTCTTCTTCTGTTGCTCTTTGCCTTTCTACACCCAGGCTCACTTGCCTATCTGCACACTAGTCTGTGCAGCAGTAGAGGAACATATCAGCCCTTTGGCATATTCAGTGGTTCCCCTCTTGCATGTCAGTGTTCATCTGCTGCAAATAGAACAAAGCTTACAAAGCAGTAAGAAATGTTTGGATACACTCTCCCCTTTTAAGGAGGCTCCTCTGTCCTTCTCTATACAATCCTACATTTGGGAGCAGGGATGTCAGTTTCAGTTATTTTGCTTCCAATAGTCTGATACCCCCTAAGCAGTGACCAAAAGTTACACTTTTAGGAGGAAAGTGCAAAATTATGCAAAATTTATTCAAATTGCTATGCATTTAGAGGTGGGGAAATTTGAATGTTTTGTGATGTAAATGTAGCATGAAGAAAGATAGAGCCCACTGCCCACACCCCTGTCTCCACTGGTTAGCCTTGGCTGTTCTACACTGTGCACCAGCCAGGTCTGGTGGGAGCTAACTAGCTATGCTGCTGAAGACGCTGCAGAAACATGGTTAGCACACCCCCACCCCCCGGTCTCCCCCAGGTTGCCCCCAGTGAGTAAGCAGCTTCACTTTGATCCGCAAAACCCCTCTACCATCGGTAAGTACGTTAGCACCATTAGCCGTGCTAACACTGCTAACAATGCTACAGGGGTTTGCGGCTCACAATTGGGCCACTTTCTCACTGGGGCAACCATTGGGGGTGACCGGAGGGTGGGAACTATGTTTCCACAGTAACACTATTAGATCGGTTCTCTGTCTCCCACCAGATCCAGTGGTGTGCAATGCAGTAGAATGTAGAGCAGCAAATTTAACTGACAGAGTGCATCAGGGGTGATATATTTTCTGTAGGCCAACATGATAGTTAACGTTGCCCTGGTTCCCTCCTTAAAGAAACTTTTTCCATTGTATTTTGGAATATTGCAGTAAATAAGCCCTTTGGCAAACAAATGTTGATGATAATTTCACTGTTTGTTCCGCAAGATAATCTTCACAAATGAACACCACTTGTATGATTTTTGATGCCTAAATGCAATTGCCAAAAGTAAAAAGCCACTGTCGCATAAGTTAATGTCACCACCACAAAGAGGCTGTAAAGCTATGTTTGATGTGATGACGTTCTAAAGTTTAATTTGAATGAAACATGAAAGTTTCTTAAGCTTGTGCTAACCACAGACCGGGTGGCATCTAACCAAAAAACCATTCAAAGAAACCCATTAACATTGAGAGGGGGGAATCGTCAGTGGTAAAATGCTAACTCATTTATAGATTTTAGGATTTATTCCTGGGGCACTCTGTAGACTGGCATGCGTAACTAGTCAAAAATATTTTTGGTGGTTTAATGTTTAACAATTAACCATCAATATCCCTAGTTGGGAGTTTGAGTTGATGAACCTGTATCCTATAGTATTTGTGTTGTAATAACACAGTTTCCCCAACTGAGATCATTTAAGTTTTTTGCTTCACTGCTTTATTGCTTTATGGGACACTATATGGAAATGTATTTCTTAAATCAGACAGAGCGCACTATCATATGTCAAATGCAAACTGAAGCTTCACTGTGATTTATTTGCAGAGAAAAGGAATAATGCATCTCAGAAATCCATAAACAAAACAGCCAGAGGAAACTGACGGAAGTCAATTCAACAAAGTCAATAAAGGATCATTATTCCACCTCATTTCAAGCACACATAGACAAACGGTGAGTGAGATATTAGCGCTGAGGCTCCAAGAAGCAGCCCGAGCTAATGCACTTAGAGGGTTAATCACTGCATTTGTATGCAAATATGTATTTAAGTGTGTCTGCCCTTATGGGAGGGTTTAATGAAGGAATTGGGCCCAGGCAGTAGGTGACATTCAGCGCCTGTGTAACCTCAGCGGATAGCTTCCCTGACGCTATTTGTGAATGTTAATTGCTTTTCGGCTGCTGCTGCCTCCCCAGTCTCCACCTGTCCCTCTGTCCCAAGCAACATGGGACTCTCCCTGTCCTTTCAGCTGGAGCTGTTGTTTAAAAAAGAGAAAATCCCCCCAGGAATAATGTTTGTTGTGTTGGACCATCACGCCAATACAGACGCCTGTATGATAAAAGTGTCCCAGTGCATAAGAAAAAAAGGACGAAGAAACTTCAATTATCGGAGGTCTGACCCCTTTGCTGTCTGTGTACCTGTTGGAAAGGATGGAGTGAAATCTTCCGTGTCTGTTCTCTCTTCCTCCTTTTCCTTTTCTCCACCAGAAGAAAAGGCAGCGTAAGATTTGCATATCCAATCGAACAGAAAGCTAATCTGTCCAAATATAATTTAGTGTGAGAGGACCCTGCATAAGACAAGAGAGACCAGCCTCTGTATTTTAATTTCCCCAATTCTTCTCGTCCATAAGTGCACACAACAACAAGAGAGAGGCGAGGAGGTGAGATGAGGAGAGAGGAGACGGGGAGTGAAGATAGAGATCTTTCCATTTATGACAGGGAGCTTTGAATTGAGGTAATCCACAGAACTGTGAAAATTAAAACCTCATCTGTTAAAAAAAATGCAAATAGACCTTTTGATTCTGCTGCAGAAGGAAATTTGCCCAAATCAAAAGATTAGCACCAATACTTGTGGATTATGTTTCACTTTTATGCTCAGTCTCCTCACTCCCTCTCTTTTTTTTTACTCTTTCTCCCTCCCTCTTGCTTCATCTAGACTTCCGTCAGGGTATTAAGATCTTACTGTTTCAGAGAGAGAACAAGAATTTGATACAGACTCTGAAATCTACCTGTGATCTAAATTTGGCCTATAACGCTGGTATCAGACACAATCCATAAGTACTTTATTTCAGAGTATTAGCAGGATTCACACTGGCAAATGAAATATTTAACATGGTAAATCAGGACTCAACATTACGGTGGCCCAGAGGGTCAAGACAAAACGACATTTCAAAAACACGATAACATTTCAGAAAACACAGTTAAGTTTCACAGAAACAATTACACTGTAATCTGATTTGAAATGTCATGTTTTTATAAATGTGATTGTGTTTTGAAATTCATTCATTCATTTATTATCTGAAACCGCTTATCCTGTTGAGGATCGCAGAGGAACTGGAGCATCCCTCAGCTGACACTGGGCGAGAGGCGGGGTACACCCTGGACAGGTCGCCAGACTATTGCAGGGCTTACACATAGAGACAGATAACCATTCACACTCACACCTATGGTTAATTTAGAGTCGCTAATTTGGATTATGGGAGGAAGCCGAAGTACCCAGGGAAAACCCACGCTGACAAAAAGGGAACATGCAAACTCCGCACAGAATGGCTCCCCCACCCCAGATTTGAACCATGAACCCTTTAGCTGACCACTGCAACACCATGTTACGGTGTTTTGAAATGTAGTTTTATTTTGTGAAATGTCATTGTGTTTTGTCAAATGCCGTGTATTTTGAAATGTCATGGTTTTTTTTAAAATGTGGTTGTGATTTCTGACAAGCTGTTGTGTTTTGAGCCTCAGGGCTACCGTACAATATCTTGTCTCATTTCTATGGAGTAAGGCCCAATCAGCATCTGTCACATAAAGTATTCCCTCCTAAACAAACAGCGCATAAATCCTGAAATTACACTGGCTCGGGATTGGTTGAAAGTGACCCTAAACATTTATGAATGCCATGAATCTGTTATAAAACACTAAGCATTTAGTCTGGAGTGGTGTTTAATGGGCTTCGTTAAGTGGACAACATCGCTAAGTCTGTTTCATGGCTATCACCTGCTACAGCTAACAGCCTCTCTTTTTTTATTTCGTGTCTGTTGCTTGCAGGCCTCCTCTTAGCTAGTGATATCCAAGCAAAAGCCATATAAATGCTAACAACAGACCATTGATTTTCCTGTGTGTATGTGTGTGTGTGTATGTGGTCGTATCTGATACATCAGTCTCATTAACATGGGAAGCTCAGGGCGAAGGCCTCAGCTTGGAACAATGAAAGACGTAAATTCAAAGTGTCTCCTGCACAAAATAATGCAGTGTTGTGAACAGTGGTGTTCACGATCTGCAATTATTTGACCCCATTAAAGCAGTAAACCTAAACAGTTGGAAACAGAGAAGGGGAGGGGCAGGGTGATGGAAGCCCAAACACATCAAGCTTAACAAAGTGGAGAAGTGTGTGTTTGTTTAAAAAAAAAAGCAGGACACTGCAAGTTGTCACCATTGCATGATGACATTAGAGAGAAAGGGCACAGGGATCAGTGTGTGTATCCATGTGTGTGTATGTGAAAATAGTGTCCTGCCAACAACCTTTTCACACATTATTGAGCCTAGAGAAGGATGCTGCTCTAGTGGGTTGTCAGGCAAGATACAGCTCACAAAAAAAGGAAGGTTAGATAAGGGGACGCAATCGTGTAGTTTGTGGAAAAACAGTCGGGATAACATAAATGATGCACCATTGGTTGCCATCAAAGTGGACTAGATCTGATTTAACAACATTTGTGGACAGTTTTTATTTGTATGAAATTTTAGCCCAGTCAGCAGAAGAAAAGGCTGTCATTGTATGTTATTGCAAATCACTGATACGTTATATTTGTGCATTTTAAGTGTCTCATATCAGCATTTCTAAAGTGAAGTAGTATCAGCTGACTTTGTCATCGGGAGTTGGAGTGTATGGTGAATGGTGTGCCACTTAGTTGAGATTGCTGCCAAGCTCCAAGACACTGCGGACCACTGTGCAAGACCAAGGGACCCCTCGCTGTGTTTACCACAGCTTTTTAGCCTCCAAATTTGTTTTCTTTTTACCAACCCATGGCTATTTTTCTAGCTGGGATATTTTTGGGATTTGTGGTTTTTGCTGAGATATTGCTGCTTTTCCGGCAGGGATTGTGCCCCCAAGTCAAAACATGATCTTTTCCTAACCATAAACAAGTGTCTTTTCGACCTAAACATGACCACATGTTAACCAGTGTTGTTGAAACATAGTTTCAACTCATCTGCTACATTATAAAATGTTTCTCATGTTTTACAGTCTGTTCTTTTTCCTAAACCCAAGCATCTGCTTTTATTGCCTAAACCCAACCAGATGTTTTTGTTGCCTTATCTTAGCCACATGCTTTTGTTGCCTAAACCCAACCATGTGTTCCTGTTGCCTAAACCCAACTGTCTGCTTTTGTTGCCTAAACCCAACCACATGGTCTTGTTGCCTAAACCCAAACATGTGATTTTGTTGCCTAAACCCAGCCACATGCTTTTTTTGCCTAAACCCAAGCACGTATTTTTGTTAGCTTAACCCAACCATGTGCTTTTGTTGCCTTAACCCAACCCTGTGTTTTGTTCCCTTAACCCAACCATGTGTTTTGTTCCCTTAACCCAACCATGTGTTTTGTTGCCTAAACCCATCCACGTGTTTTTGTTGCCTAAACCCAGCCATCTGCTTTTGTTGCCTAAACTTAACCACGTTTTGTTGCCTAAACCCAGCCATGTGCTTTTGTAGCCTAAATCCAACCACGTTTATTTGTTGAAGTAAAAAAGCATTAATGTAGTGCCTTTATTTTGAAAGAGACTGTATGTAAACAGTAAATTTCCTGTGAAAATGAAAGTGTATTTTGAAAGAAGACAACAGGCCAAACTTGACAGGGTGTCCTAGAACATCAGTAACCAATGCATCCGGGGTACCTTGCACATTGTATCTTGACATTGGAAGTCCATGACCAAACGTCATTACGTGATAGGGTCAGAGTGAGAATGTGTTGTTCTGAAAGAGCATTTGTGGCTCGTTGCATCAGAGAGCTGAACAATGAAGTCCATTCACACATCCTTGTGAAACAGATTGTAAAGGCTTGGTGATGTTGTGACTGCTTGCAAGGGATGCACTGGCTGCTGGTTGTGGAAAAGTGGATACAAAGGGAAAAGCTCTACTGGCAAAGCTTCTCATTCAGCAGAGCAGGGTTATATAAAATTTGGTTGTGCAAGCATAGTTTAATATATCCATTCTGGACTCTTGTTCTAACTCTAAGGAAATAATGTTGGCATGGTACAACTGCAAACCATGGATATGTTGTATTTGGGAATTAATATGTAGCAAATACGCTGAAAATGTACGCTTCAACAACACTCTGGTTAATGTGTGGGTAGGTCTAGTCACAAAAACCAAAATACACCATTTTGGGGGCACAATCCTTTCTGGAAAAGCAGTACTCTGAGCACTATCTCAGCAAAAAACGATTGCTTTTGTGCCACTATCCCAGCAGGAAACTCAGCAATGTTTCGAATCAAAACAAGTGCTTCTTGTGCCTCTTTCCCTGCTGTAAACACAGCAATGGGTCACTACAAACACCCTTGTTTGGTGGCTAAAAAGCCACTGGGAACACAGCAATGAGTCACTAAATCATGGGAATGTACCATGCCAACATATTCTTCTGGCGACTTGGCTGCTGGTTCTCTGCATTTCCTAAAAGTTCAACTATTACTGAAATATCACGACAGTTTGCAACTGGAAAATGACATGAATTGTTTTGTAGAAGTTGAACCTTCATGAGCATATCCACTGATAGTATCAGTTCCATTGAAATTAATTAATTCAGTAAGAAATTTCCCAGATATCAACATTGCTGTCACTAAACCCTTAGACTGCTATGTAACTTAAAAACCCTTTAAAACGTAGACAAATAAAAATGTGTCTGATTAATTGCATATGCAAAATAGGAGCTGCGTCTAATGAAGTCTTTGCCACAATCTGTACAAAACGGAATTTTTTAGGCATGTCAGATGGTGCGATGAATGCCAAATGCATGATAGTACTGCAATGTAAATAGAAAAAAAATAGAAGCAAGCAGAGATATATAATCAACCTGCATCATCCATCTGTGCTGGAAAAGTAGTATTACAGTAACTCGCCAGTAATTGCCAGTTTCATGCCAGTAATCATTTGTTTGTCTCTCTGGGTCATATCAATAGTCACATTGTTCTGATACTGTCAAATTTTGGATAGGAGAAGCAGTAATGGAAATGAATAGTTGTAAATAACCTCAAATGTTCTAGCCACAAACTATTTGGCATTCTGCATACCCCACATGCATAGCCCAGAAGTCCTTACTTATTTCCATCACAAGTTAAACAGGTAGCTAATACGCTTTTTCACATTATGATCATCAGCTCACATCAGAGAGCTGATATTTTCCTGAATATGTGCATCTAAAAGCGCGCAGGGTGGGGAAGTGAAATCTGAAGCTGGAGCTGACCGCTGACTTCATCAGCATCCTCTCCAACCTTCCCTTCCCCCATGTTCCCGCTGAATGTGGAGGACAAACGCGTCACGGCACTCATAAGCCTTTTTAATCAGCGTGAGAGATTGCCCACATATCTGTTAACTCTGTCACTAATGGCTATTCTTCCTCATTAGGGAATGCTATCGCTCCTCTCCCTTCGCCACATGCAGGCGTGATCAATTCCTCTATCATTTAGGACCAGATCAATCTCACTGCCCCTCTTCCTTTTTAAACTTCAATATCTCCTCCTTCCATCATGATGCATTGCAGCATCTAATTAGTCACACAGCCTGGGGAGTGGAACTGGAGCAGGGGAACCGGTCTGTACATTCAAGGTGGGCTCCAGTGGTATAGATAAGTCTTCATTAAAGAAGCTAATCCCGTATACCCACACAAAGTATAAAGGGCAGATAGTTAAGGAAAGTCTCTTGCTGGAAATTTAAAAATATCCCAGGATACTGACAGTTTGTGAGATTCACAGCAGTTATTTTGTAGTGTTGCAGTGTGCATTGTCATTTATTTTGTGCTTTTCCTTTCCCACACATGCCTCACATTAAGGCTGCACAATTAATCAAAAATATTATCGAAATTGCAATATGGGCAAGTGCAATGTCCAAATTGCAAGAGCTGCAATTTTTTGATAAAGGCAAAATGAATCACAGCATACCATTATAAATAAAGCATTGTGGTGCTACAGAAAAGCCCCAGCCAAAAAATCATATTCCAAACAAGAGGGGTCTTGCTTGTGTGTTACAGACTCCAGCAAAAATGACATCATCATCTTTTTTTTTTTTTTTTTTCAGTGA
>JAPZEB010000016.1:4345148-4358456 GCA_029783705.1 Chaetodon striatus
GCTTTATTACGAATTGGTCTATTGAGTATGGCAAACATGCTTCAAATGAACAAAGCATAGGCAAATGGAGACACATTTTAACTAACTTGATGAAACAAGCACAGCTTTTAGAAAACACTCACTAACATGACAGCACACAAACACATCAGCTCGATGGTCAACGAAAAGCTCAATTTGATATCCATGCAGGATTTAGAGAAAAACACTACAAGAAGCTCACAACACGAGGTAAACTATTTCCAGGGGACACCAAGAAGTGACACACATGGCTGGGAAATGCTTGCTGTCTGGCTTATGAAGTCATTAAAGTCGGCTATCAGTCAGTGGTGTTGGAAAATCACCTTAAATGTGGCCAAATTTTTTTTTGGCTTACTTTAACAGTGTAATAACAAAGCAGATATTATTTCAAATCTGCTGTACGCCTAGCATTAGCCTTTTTGCTTATTAATATACTGCCAACTCAAGTAATATGACAAAATACACACAATCAGTAACAGGCTAATGTTATGTTAGCTGGCTTTAATGTTAAGAGTTACTTTCAGAACTCGTATTATGGGACAAACAAGTACAACTTTTGCTGACATTACCAATAAAATGAAAATAATTTGCTTAATTTGTTTTTCAGTGATCATTGAGGTAATTGTAGCTGGGGACCTATAAATTATCTAACCTCCATTTAAAGGATAAGCTACTAACACTAGTTAGACAACTCTGCTTATGGCGCGATTAAGTTGTTTGAATTGGCAGTCTAATATTATACAAAAGGCTAATGCTAGGTTAGGAACAGATCTGCAATCTACAATAGAATTTGAATCGAGATCACAGTGTTAAAGGTTCTGTATGTGAAATTCAGAGCATTAATATCACAGCAAACCACAATTTTCTATGTAAAGATAAAGTGGAGCAATAGTGTCCTGAGCAGAAAATAAAATACCTACCTCTCGCTGATAGGTAGTATAGCTACCCTCTGGTTCCTTCTCGGTTAACTCAGTTTGGTCGAGTACTGTGTGCAGAAAACTCATACACTCTGAATATTGCTTACAGCCCCTTTAAAATAAGCCAAAACATTGTGGACTTATATTTTAAGCAATTTTCCAACACCAACCAAGCCCCCAATAACAGCAAGTGCTGTATAGGAAAATTTAACATAGTGGCCAAGAGTGGAATTACTTTTTGACGAGACATCTGTAAGTTAGTGGATAATCTTTTTTTGAGCATCCAAACCTTCACAAAATTAAGGATTTCCTCCATTCTGTCTGATAACATTTCCAGAGTCTCCAAGAGCTGCACAATTCAATCATTCATGTCTATTCAAGTTAGTGGAGGGCTAAACCAGAAATTGGAAATTCAGCCAGTGGAACTTAACCGGTCAGCCGTGGAAATTCATGCCCGACTGAGCAACTTGCGTACAAGAATGGGGGCCAACTTCTAATGCTGTATCCAGTTCTCTTTATACAGCCATGACACCAACACAGCTGTGTGTATCACTTTGTGGTGTTCCCTTGAAACAGTGTATGTTAATTTCATTTTTTTTCCAAATGTTATGCATATGTTTTCTTGTCTCATCAAGTTGGTGAATGTCTTCTAAATGCTGCACGTGTCATCATATTGATATTTTTGTGTGTCGTCAAGTTGGTGAAGATGATTGTTTGCATATGTTGTGTTGATTCAGTGTATTTGCCCTTGTCAGCCACCATAATTGAGGTTACTCTCAGTACAAATGAACATATTTTCTGCTTCCATGCTGCACACATCTTGTCACTAATCAATCATTTTCATTTATAGAGTTGTTGAGTTCTTAATCTTAATTAACTTTTTGTGTAGTGTGAAACTGCACATCTGGTGAGATTACTTCATCTGTTTCCAATACAAATTAACTTGCTTCTAACTCAAATATCTGGTGCAAACATTATATCAATATATTGACATTCCTATGTAAAGAAACAACTAATCATCTTTTCCCTCTGGCATGTAGACAAAACCCAACCGCCACAAAATAAAATGTGCCAAGATATGACATTACAGTTTTAAAGTGGATGTTTCCTTTAAGAGTTTGATAAAGTCTTATCCTTTGTGCGAAAGTGAATGAAAGTACGGATGGGCAGGCTTTTAGCAAGGGCATTTGGGAACCATTGTTTCCTGAGCGTTTAGCTCTGTTATAAGGTCAATACAGCTATGAAAGCTTTAGAGACACATAACACACTTATAAAACCTGAGTGTAAAGTCGTGCCTTGCAGCATAACAACAAAGCAAAAAGTCAAGGCTCTGTATAGTAAGAAATCCACTGTAAGTAAGAACAAAGCAAGCAGTGCATAAAAAGGTATACCGACAGGGTTGTTGTTTTTTTTTCTCAGGAGGTGACACCAATTTCGTTTGGAATGATAATTAGACATATTGTTTTGATGACTGTTTAGTCTTGCTGATGTGATTATAACTTTCTCCCTTACAGCGCAGAATCTATTAACTGGCAGCACAAGGTTAAAAAACAACACTTGTCTTTATGATATGCAATACGCAGGGCACAGTCCTTTGAAATATTACACCTGATAAGGGTGGGTTTAATTATTATTTCTATTTCACTGCTAATGCAAAATGTTGCTGGATTTACTACAGAGGTTGCAGCTGCTAATAGATGAACAGCATTTTATCTTTTCTAAAAAATAAAAAATAATTCCAATTCCGCCATTTGTTGATGTAACCTGTCTTGTTCTTTTCTCCTAACCTTTAGCAGAAGAGTACTATAGGTGACAAAAAGCTGTTGTTACCTCTCTGCCATTCTCCTCACCATCCCACTGTAGTGTAGAGATGGAGGTGAAGAAAGAGGATCGGGAGGTATTATTTATTAATAGTCAGTCTCCCCAAACCTCTGTAAAACATCCTGTTGAGCTCCCTGAGGTGAGCGCTCAGCTTCAAAGCAATTAAAACCGAGGCTATGAGAGTGGGTAGAGGAGCAAAAGAAAAATGGAGAGAGAAGGAGAAAGAGAGAGAGAGAGAGGCCTGGACAGCCACAAGGCCAGTGGGTTTGGCTGGCTGCACAGTCAAATACTGTACATTCAGCTTTTATGCCTGGGAGGACAGGGGCCCTGAGCGGAATCACCTCCCCATGTCAGGGATTCCTTGTCTGAGTTTAAAGCCCCAGTGAGCCTTGGGACAGGCCAGCACCTCTCTAGGGGATTATGTAACCATAATAAGCGAATGTAGTGATCCTCTCCCTTTCTGTCCCTCTGAGTCATGTTATGAATTTGCAGAAGAAGAGCCAAAGAAAAAGTCCTCTTGATGTCTGGTTTAACTTTCCTTTACACTTTGGAAAGATATTTTAATCAGGTGGTTTGGAGATGCTAAACAGCTGCAGGTATGAATGCACCCAGCTCAAATGTTATTATTTGGTGGAATGAGCACTGTTAGTGGTTGTCAGCTTCATAGATGGGGGTTAGAGGGGGCCACTACACCAACTTCTAGATTAAGGACTCCATTATCAGCCTATTAAATATCCATGTTTATTGTTACATGTTGATGGAGGAAGTAAAGTGACGCAATATTAGTATGAAGAGCGAGAAAGTCCACATATGGAAGTGGTTTGAATGGTGGATGGGACTTTTACCCAAAAGACTTGGGTCTGTGTCCCATGTGAAAATAATACTCAGTGTTGAGTTATTTTAACATAACTTTTTTACATAACTTGTGTCACGTGACCATAACATTACATCACTAACAAACACATTTATTTCAAGCCAAACCATCATGTTTTTTCTCAACCTAACACTTGTATGGGTGCCTAAACTAAACCTAACGAAAGTAAAGGTGAAATTTAACAAAAATGCTCCAGACCCCAACAGACATTTAATGGCCTGATAACAGTGCTCTCAACCTCACACCCGGCCACACGAGGGGGCATTTGGGGGCGCAGCCCCCTCAGATCGACAGTCCTGCCCCCTCAGATGGCATGACGTTTACGGGCAGTCATCGGAGAGAATTGTTGTTAAGCCAACTAAGTGGCTATGTGAATGATTTTGAAATGGATATCCGAAAGTGGATGAAGACTAGTGGGACGCCTACTTCTGCCTCTGAAGACCCTGGATCTAGCACATCAGCACTACCACCACCAGACACAAGCTTGCAAACAAATTCAGCCAGACTTTTTTTTTTAGACACCGCTGCCCCCTCCTTGCAACTCGCTCGCCCCCTGCATCTACCAGTTTTGCTGCCTGGCCTGCTCAACCTACTAGTTGGTATAGCAGGAAAATAGACTGTATAAAAAATGCAGCCACGCAGCCACCCTAGCATCAACCATTGGTGTGTTGACTCCAGCTAGGGTGCCTCGGGTTTGGCATTTTTGCTGTTGCTATCTTGTTTCTATGGAGCCAGAAGTGACCATATTTGGATGAAAGGGTGGAGATAACCCCCACGCTAGCTGCTAGCTTAGTTAGCAAGGTGCAGTTACAGCTGTGGTTAACTGTGAATATGCTGATGCTAATTTTTGCTAGCGGAAAAGGTCGAAACCATTAAAACAAAATGTACTTAGTGGAAAAACTGAATATCTGACTCCTTAGAGAGTCTTTTAGTACAACCAAATGCTGAGCAAGACTTAATTAGGTGACCAAAACATTCCAATTAATTTTCATTGATTGGAAATACACTAAAATAGCAACAGCTACAATTATGGCTATGCCTCTTTGAATCTGGAGAATCTTATGGTTACATTACCAAACCAACGTTCAACGTTTTCACCTGTTTCACAAAGTGGCCACGCCTTAAATTCTGAACAACTTTAATAACATTTAAACCAGTGAGTTATATAAAAAATTCACCCCTGTACAGTATGAATGGGAAAATTAGCTATGGAGACCAAAACTGTTTTTTATACAAGGCTGTAAACACTACTGTAAAGTTGAACATTTTAACATGGGTTTTTTGGGGAATTGACTCGTTCTTGAACCCAGCCTCAAATGGTCATTGGACCATTCCGTCATGCAGTTTTTGGCACTTCTGCAATGGTTTCATTTTTTAGCCCTGGATGCTGCTACTTGAGCAGGACGTTGCTATATCTACGGTTTGGGGCTGATAACCCCTAATAACCTCCATTTAATGAAGTGACAACATTTTAAATGGGCGTGTAAGTTGTATGTTTGCCCTATGATAGACTAGTAACCCCTGCAGAATGTTTACCTGCCCGCTGCTGCATGCTGGGCTACGCTCCAGCCCCCAACAGCCTCCAAATAGGAATCATTAGCATAACAAAATAGACGAGCATTCAACAACATGTTTGCTTAAGGCAGCTAATAGCTTTGAGCGTCTCTATATATTTCCACCTTCTAAAGCATCACTCTTACATGCAGGAACAGTCACAAGCCGCCTCACACTGTATCCAAAGCCATTCTACTCATAAACCATAAACCTCATAAACCAGCATGACGCAAGGTTATGCCTATAACCATCAGCAAGTGCTGTTAGGCATCATAAAGGCAGCTTAAGTGGTCTTTAATAAAGGTAGGTTTTACATGCCTCTCGGGCATTTTCTCATAAAAACCTGAAAGGTTTTGGCGAGTCATTCTCTCTTATGAGCTTGTAAAATCGTAGCATCCTCTCCTGACCACAATGACAATATGAACATCTTAAGCTGAGGTTCCAAGAGCCTCATAACCCTTGCATAATTGCCCTCAGATGATGCTCTGTCCTGGTGTACCCTCTTGACGCTATTGTCTTCTTATTTCTCCTTTCATTCCTTTCTTGTCACTCCACATCTATGATTATATGTCATAAGCTTGATTCAATCAGAGGAGAGAAACAGGAGAAAGAGAGGATCGGTGAATAACTTATGAGTGCTCCCTCCTTGAAATTGAGGCATTATGATACCTATATTAGTTCCACTGCTTTGCCATTCTGTGTCCATCGTCAAGGTGGGTTATGCAACTGAACAGGCTGAGACAAAGCAGCTATTCTGGGCAGAAAGGCTGTGTTTTCCTCAGAAGCATAGAGGAGATGCCTTGTCTCCAGGACAGAAAAAGACAATAAAAAAAAAAAAAAAAAAAGGACCTAAAGTGCAGAAGAGTTGGCAACCGCTTTTGAACAGGAGGTATTGAAGAAGACAATTATTTACTTGTAACTGGAGGGGACACTGAGTACACATCCATCCATTTTGTGTTTATTCGGGTCCAGGTCTCAGTGGCAGCAGGTTTAGTAAGGTAGCCAAGAGATCCTCCAGCTTTTTCTGAGGGATCCCAAGGGGTTCCCAAGCCAGACAGGATATGTAATCCCCTCAGTGTGCTCTGAGTCTGCCCCAGGTCTCCTCCCAATTAGACGTGCCTGACCATTCTTCCATAGAAAGGCATTCAGGAGGCAGCCGATCATTTGCCTGAACCAACTTGCAGCAGTTCAATTCCGAGTTCCTTTGAGATATCCCTGAGGGTGAGCCCAGACACAAGCTCATTTTGACCTCTTGATTCTTCAGTCTCATTCTTTCTGACACCCATAACCTACAGACACTGTCCTAGACCGCAACCTAGAGAGGGCATTTAAACAAAAACAAAACAGCAATATCCACATCTCATCCACCACTGTCCCCTTTCCTCTACAGAGATTTTTAGCTACCTCAATGACCTCTGCCAGAGAGATAGGCGATGCTTCCACCTAAACCTTCAGTTCTGCCTCCTCCACAGTGTGTGTGTCAGGTTAGGAGTTCTTCAAAATGTTCCCTCCTCCGCTTGGGTATATCCTCAGTTGAGATCAGCAGTTCTCTCTGCTAAGAGGAGTCTAGGCAAGGCCCTGCCTCCACTTCCTTTGTTTGAGAGTTTGCCAAAAAAAAGTCTGTCTCCATGGCGCCCAGCAAACCTTATCTACATTCAAGTTGTTGCTTCCAGGACCACATTCACTGCATTCTTACTGGTCTCATGGTACCTGAAGATCTTCCTAGGCTATCCAAACCTGAAAGGACACCTTTTTTAGTTTAATGACTTCCTCCATAAGCAGCAGGTTTTTGGGGTTTGGCCACATGATCAGTGGTGCCCCTGAAAATTTTTCATAGGGGTGGCCTGTTGGGGGCCACTGAAAATCTTGAGGTAGCAGACTAAAACCGAAAGCCATAACTGAATTTCAAGAATTCTATTATGCTGTTTAGTATATAGGCTAATAAAAACTATGTTGATATGGAGAGTTAAGGAATCACGTACTGATATACTTTGGTTTATTATTTTACAGCCAATATTACTAATTATGTGATGTGTATATAACAGTACAGTTAACATTTTGAGTTCCACAATAATCCTGTCTAAATGTGTTATGTATCTGTTTGTATATGTTAGATGCTTCATTATTCTTCAAATAGGCTTGTTTGCTTTGTTTGTCTATGCAGCTTTAATTTGAAGGAGTACAGTAAGGAACAAAACATGTATTGAGAAGAGAATCGTGGGGACCCATAGCACCCATTTTCATAGCTCTGAGTAGCTGTGGCCTGAAGGTTTCATAACATATTAAAAGATAATTTGTGGTTGAAAATATTTATAATGCTTTTTTCAGTTTACTTGTGCAATGATGCAAGATGTTAATATATCTCAAAATGTATATTTGGTGTCCACTGGAAAATACACACAATGCATTATTTAGCAACTAATACTCACATCCAGTACCCCAGTGTTTGGTATATTTCCCATTGGGTTACATTTATTGAATTTACTGGAACTGACTACAAGAGTAGGCGGGTTTAAAGCAGCTGATCTGAGATATTTACAAATTTGGATTTCACATGAAGCTTGACCTGTAAAGGCCCATCATGAAGCATTTACGCCTGGAATTGAATAATCAGCACCAAGTGTTTGCCTAATGAGCACCAAAGGGATATTCAAGGGATGGCCAGAATCATTCACTTGCCATTTGTGTTTAGCCATTTTTGCATACCTTGCGAAGCTTACCGGTATCTCTCTCTGTACAGTATGTGCACATCCTTGTATCAACAGACATGATCACAGTGCTCTCAGATCCTTATGTTGCTTTGTCTTAATTTAAATTTTAAAAGGTGCCAGTCATAAATAAACTGTGTAACCATCACTGCACACATAAGCAACATCAAACAAACCAATGAATAAATGAAGGACATTAAGCTACAAAGGGCTTAAAATCACAGGATTATCGAGGTGCTCTGGACTGAAAGCAGACTATTTGATGCATTCAGTGATGAAATATAACTCACCTTTCAGAGCAATGAGAGCCTGCGTTAAGAGAAAGCTCTGTATTGCAGTCATTTATGCACACATACTTTTATAGCCTCTCATACCTGTGCTTTCATGAATACCTCAAAGAAGGAATGTTATATGCTCCAAAGCCCTGGTTTAAAATCTTCAAATATCCAAAGGAATGAAAGGCAAAGTGACTGTAAGGTAAGCAGAGGGATATGCTTGTTGTCCTCCTTTTTTTTCTTCTTTTTTTCTGGGAACTCTTGACAACAGCGCGACCTGGCCGTGTGGGTTGTACAAAGATAAGTGTGAGGGTCATGAGATACAATCTGTGGGTCCATCAGTCAAAACACACTTGCCCGCTGCTGAGGTTTACTTCCCTCCCTCCTTTCCTCTGCCTGATTCCTCCCTCTTGTCCTGCACCTTCAGGAATATTAAATATGCGAGCTGTCCCCGCTTCAGATGCGCCGCCATTGATTTTGTGTCAATCTCCCAGGCCGCAGTAACTTGATTTGGTATCAGTGATGGCTAAATGAGACCTCTCCAGGCAGGAGCAGGAAGAGGGGAAGAAGAGGTTAGCAAGTTTCTCACTCAGATTATCCTCATATTTGCAGGTAGGTTGATACTTATCAATTATAATAATCCCAGCATGGGATCCTGTACTGGTGTTGTCTTCTTAGGACATCAGAGCCTAATTTTACAAGGCATTTAAAGAAGTATAACACATAGCGTTCTCTTCTCTTCTCTTTGAATCAGGAAGTCATTAAAAAGCCTTAGAGTATTGAAACCGCAGTATTAAACCTGACGATTGAACTGTTTTGTTTTTTTTTATTTTTTATCATTACACAGTTGAGCTAACAGGTCTGGGCCACATCCCATCGGGTTTATTTAGCATAAGTTACATTTTCTTAAAGCAATATTCGTCATAACTGATTCTACTCTAATGAGGATTGCAACCCCCTACAGTGCTGAGTGCTTCACCAGCAATGAGCTTAATGCAATTAAGGCTGCAGCCGTCTCACGGAGCTTCAACTTTGTGAGTTTGCAGAGCTGCTTCTTGAATGTGGACAAAGCCAGATTAGCAGAATTTGAGCGCTAGGGGCACTTTCACTGCAGCCTGTTTGACTTGTTTTACTCGCCATCAACTTTGTTTGATTTTTAAAAAAATACTTAAACTGAAAGTGTCGCAAAAACTGATGAAACACAATCATAAGTGAGAATCTGAGTGTTGTAGCTGCAGTGATATTGGAGGGTTTTCCTCAGTTTGTGTGTGTGTGGGGGCGAACGAGAGGATGCAAGAGAACTGTCAGCTTATGAAAAACAAGCATGAAGCAACATTTCATTTGATTTACAGTGTGTGTCCACTTGTGCATATGCATAGGTTTGATTTTTATGGGAAGTAACATATAAACGACAGAGAAATGTAGTGCTGTTATCTGCATTGTGAAGCTGCATTGTGATTCACCATAAACCCTAACAGAGGCTCTGTGTTTTTTGCCATATCACTGGCAGCGCTCCCACCTTCCTGGTAGAAATTCCCCCCTTGGCACGCACATTCCATTTAACAGCTCAACATTGCCACCAAGTGGTACATGACGCCCATGACCCCCACTTTGGTGTGAGGTTAACAGCTCCAGATGCTTGCAGTCAGTGCACCGCAAGGGGAACAGCATTGCAGATGCAGGTGTCATGGCGGGTTCAAAAAGACGAGCAGACGTCAAATCACAGCCAAGCTTGGCGGCAGTCCCAGTTTTTGATGAGCGGACATCAAATCAATAATCTGTTCATTAGTCTTACAAGAGGAAATCTAAGAGTGATGTGCTGCTCAAGCAAATCAATATTGCATGTGGTTACTCATTGTGCCAAATCCTTTTCTCCATCCATGATAACCTTTTATGTGTATCTATAGCTGCTAAAATGCCTACCTGCCAATATCTCTGGCACAAATAGTCCTCTCTATAGCCTATCAGGGTGATGTGCGTTGCAATCTCTGTCTAATTGCACGGGACTATAAGCCTGTACCATCTGTTGAAGGGGCTAATGGCATCTTTTTCGTTTCATCTATCAGGCCCTGAATCTTTCCTTTCCTTGCAATCAAGGTCGCAGTGTGAGAGTGCTAACAATGAATGAGGTTATTTCTCTCCTGTCCTCATTACTATGTAATTAGCTGCAGTGCTATTCAATTTCCCTCATTTCAGATCAATATCGCATAGGGCTGCCCACTAAATGGCTGTGCTGCTAGGAGGGCTTTTCTATAGCTGAATGGGAGGTATCAATCACTGAGCTAAAAGAGACGTTCGATGCTGCAGAAGCAATGACCACACAGATACGCACACACACACACGTTAGGGCGCAGTGGAGCAGGCTTTGGAGGGAAAAGTGGCAGTGGGAAGATGCGGGGAGTGTGATATTTCAAAGGGGATATTATGTTAGAGTGTCAGGTTTACGGCACAGCTCCCGCTTCTTTTTGTCTACCCTGTATCGACCGCTATTGTGGTAAAGACACAAATCAGGAAATCTTGACTTCATTGCTTGCAGAGACATTGCCTAGCATGTCACCTGATAGAAAGAAGCCTCTTTGTTTGCTTCTAAGCCCTGATCCTTTCTGTGTGGAGTCTGCACACTCTTCCGTGGCGTCTCCGTCTTTGTGTGGATTCAGAATGCAAATCAGCTCAATTGAAAACACGAAAATGTAAATGTTTCATTGTCTGTTTATCATTGATGTACCCTAGATTTCATTACTGTTAGAACAAGCAGCTACAGGAAATGATTGAATGGCAGTTGCATAATCGTGCGGTTAACACCGAAAGCAGCTCTGTGTGTGAACGAGGTCGATAGGCCAAGTTATGAGCACATCACCTCTGCAGTTCATCAGCTCATTGTTAGCCGACACAACCCCACATGAGAGCATTTAGCGGTATCATAGCGCTGGATGAGATATGAGCCGAGTCAAAGGCTGGATATAGCTGGATCGATGTCCTCCCATTGAACCGAACATACAGCGCGGGAGCCAGGCAATCAGAGGCCCAGACTGACTTCATCTCTGATAGTAATTAGATGTGGCACCAACTGCAAGGCTCATTCAGGGCTGGTTATTAATGTCTATAATAGACAGTCAGAGGACACTGGATCATGGTCACATGAAGGATGGCAAAAGTATGCAGTGGCAGTTGTAGGATCGATTTCAACATCAGGGATGAGGATGGTTTGGGAGGGGATGTGGTTTGAGATTTTGTTGTGTTGCAATGGCTGTGAAACCCTTCTGTTGGAAGGGTGGAGTTACAACATGATAAAGTAGTTGCATCAATAAATAACAATGTGCTGTAGGCTATTCTGGTATTCTAATGGGCTATTTTGTATTAAGCAATATTGCAGTTGGAGTGCCAGCCAAATCATCTCACACCCGCCTCAGTGTTGGACCTCTTTGTCTTATGTTTTATTCAACTGAACTATTTTGAATTGTACATTCAATGTGGGGACAGATTAAAGGCTGTGCAACTATAGTATTATCAATGTTGTTAAGTGAACCTTATCTCCAAAATGTCACCTTTTAGGATTGGAGAAAAATTGCTTTGAGTTTAACTTGACAAGTGTTTTCAGGTTGAGTTTTGAAAAGGTTTTTATAAACTTAAGATTTCCTAACTTAAAGTATTTTACTGCTAGAAAAATGGTATTTTCATAAAACTGGGCTGTCTATGCAGTAGAAAAATGCAAATAGGTTTGAATTTGGTGATACATGGCCAGAGAAAACAGGGATAAGGGATTGTGGAATTAATTTCTGCTCAAGATATAGAAAGCCTACAACAACCAGAATGCACTGTGCCATGATTGACCAAAAAAAGTTGAAGAAGTATTGCGCGCTTGTCCATTTTGACACAGGATATTATAGTGGCTGGTTTGTAACAGATGATCTTGAATTACAGTTGCACAATAGGCCTTAATATGATTCTGAGAACATTTCATGTTAGAATAGGTCAACATAGCAACAGAATCTTGGTTTATATTTGATCAGTGTTGCTTCAGTTTAACTTCCTTTTCACAAATGCTCATATTAGAACAAAACAGTGCACTAAAATATGTTTCTAAAGACATTTTAGATGAGATGTGGGCAATACAGTAACAGAATCTTTGGTGTTTGATCAGAGTTTGGTCTGAGTTTGAGAGAAAGAGAAAGGGGGCGGCTCTCTCTCGATCCACTTCTATACTCCTTGTGTTAGTGGTGGTGGGCATACAAAAATGGGGAAGGACAATGTGTAGTTCAAGCAACAGCCCTAAAAGCCAGCAAAAACCCACTGGATATCGGAAAACACCGGGAGAAGAGCAGAGAGATCTGGGCACAAGTTAGATGGAGGGAAGTTTACCACAGTTCATTTATGCGTACTGCCCACATTGTAGTGATACAAAGCTGGTTGAAAACTGGCAAAAGTATCCCTTTAAGTCTCTTGCTGTGTTCACAAAACCAGTGACAATGCAACAGGCTACCAACCATTTTCAATGAAAGCTGATGACATGAGGCTACAAACTGAAGCTATACACACATCACTGCTAATAGGCGTGATGCACAACAAACGAAAACTGAGCTGGCCTGAACTTTTTTCAACCAATCATATATCATTGCTTCTAGCTGTGGTACTCATAGTTGTAAACATAGTCCTGCCTTATCTAACTCAGGATAGCAAACGCTATCCTAGCTTTCTGTGTATTGCAGTGAACACGGGGATGCAATAAGGTGGACAAATCGGATGTTAAAATGGAGATGATCAAAAGCATAGATATTTTCATGGCCAAATGCAAACTTTAGATGACAGTGTGGCAAGTAGTAGACACATGATGATGTAACTAGCACTGCGCTAACGAGCACTTGAGCAACTCTTCAACAGCGACTCTGCAGTAAGGTAGCTGGTCACACCGTTGCATTGTTGCTTGTAGTGTGAACGTAGCATTACACATAAATTCTTCACGTTGAAATTGCCAGCTTTCACCTGGAAATAACCAGTATTACAGGAATATTTTACCTGCAAAACTACCAAATCTATATCAGTCCATGAAGAAAACCTTGTCTTTATGGATTCGTCATGAAAGCATGAAGAAAACGTCGTTTTTCTCGCATGCCTCCATGGTGAACGGAGAATCCGAAAAAAGA
>JAPZEB010000016.1:4446349-4458466 GCA_029783705.1 Chaetodon striatus
ATTTCCATAAAAGGTCTCTTTTTAAACTATGTTGCAGTAGCATAATTCCCCTCATTTATTAGGAATCACCGTATATTTCCTGGTAGTGTGACTCAGGGATGATGTTTTTAAAAAGTCGATGAGCAACACAGTCCAGGGTGTTGCCTCACTGTTGTTGTTTTGCGCACATTTGATTTAATCATTTGGAACAGACTTGACCTTAATGTCTGCCTATAGCTGGGAACATTATCAACCTGCATTGCCCCAGAAGTACAGAGTGTATTTCCACAATTACACGAACATATGAACCGAAGTAAACCTAGTTTCTATTCACAGAGGCCACACTAACTCCTACCACACACAGAAAACAGGAACTGTCTGTTTTTTTACATTCGCAGTAGACACGCCTCCATGATAACATCTCACACAAAATCTACACATTCTGCTTCCTCTTCTTCCTCGCACCCCCTCGCCTTGGCTCACCCCAGCCCCTCTGCCTATACCTGCCTCCACTAGTTCACCTCTCTCATTGGGGCTACTCATCCCTTTCCCTTTTTCTTCTCATCCCCCCTCTTCCTCCCTCCTTCGTGTGAAACTGTCTCATCTGTCTGCTCTCGGCACAAGCCACAACACGACACTGTGACACCAGCTATTACTTCACCCGCCGCCTTTTATTGACAAAGCTAACAGGTTTGCCCGCTGCTGTAGCCGCCGCCACACATTTGTGTGTGTGTGTGTGTGTAGGTGTTCATGTGAAATGTGTGCATGAGTAAGGAGAGGTTGATACCAGAGATTTTGAGCGCTGACTCGGTGCTGTGTATGTGTGTGTATACATGTTCACTTATGAGTGTGTATGCTTGTGTTAATGGTATTTGTCTGGTGAGCCGTACTCACAAAAACTCATTTTTACCAAGGTGTGTTCCTGTGACTAACAGCAAGTAATATCTACATCATCATCTGGCAAATACACCTCAAATCAGAAGAGAAACCTTAACAAACATTTTACTCACATTTCTTTACATTTTAGGTGTTCCTATGCCCCGTCTAAGGAATTTCTCCCTTGGGGCCTAACTGTCACTGCTCATAATGCCATGGGAGCCATTCCTCTTCCAGTCACTTTTTGTAGCTCATATTTTTTGAGCCAAACTCTACACCACACCCTAAAAATATTAATGCACCAAAGGAAATGGCTTAAAGATGACAACAGGTGACTCAAGCAGAAGAAGATGGATCTGAGTCAAACCCTCGTCTGGTGTTTAAAGCTGGCCAGCAATGTGCCGCATTTTTAAATGACACACACAACATTTGAATGTGAATGTGTTAGTTTCCACTGAAGCAGCAAAGTCCGCAGGTGACAATGCCAGGGCTTGTTTGGTTAAGTCATGTGGAAAGGGTGGAGATCCGCCACAACGTCACTGCCAACTTCAGATCAATTTGATAAACCTCAGATATAAAAGCTGCAGAGTTTAGTCATGTTTATCATTGAAATGCAATTTGTGTATCCTTGAGGTCAAACAAAAGTATTTAGTGCATATTCTTATTTTTCCTTATATTAATTAACATGGTTTTCCCACATGAAAAGTATTCAAAAATCTGAAAAGGGGTTGGCAGCAGATCTACTCTTTCTCCCTCATTGAGAAAATCTGGATCTGGCCTCCACTTTAGCCACCACTGCTACTTGCAGGAATTTTTCTTTTGCTTTTCGCTTTCTTCAGCACAGGCACAGTGCTAAAACAAAGTGTGGAGATAGGTCTGGCTATGTGAGACTAGCACTAGATTGACTGGTGAAAGAGCAGTGCATAGCAGTAGCAGTAGCATGAGCATGAGCATGAGCATGAGCATGAGCATTAGTGTTAGTGTTAGACAAAAAGCCTCAGTCAGGCTCAGACAGGGAGTCTGTTGTGCATTAAAATTTGTGCTTTTCAGTGTATCAGAATGATAAACATCTCTTAAGTGTTTTTGTTGTTTGTTAGCTTGTGGGCTAATGGGCAGCGACTGATACAGCATTAGTAGCATGGATGTATAAGGAGAGCCATTGGAGGTGGGACCTTATTCATTCCTATGAAAGTTGCTCAGTGGCTCATGAAGCCAAAAAAGTTTGACATCCAAGGTACTGAATTAATCAGATATTCGGCATATGTACTGGAGACTTTCTCTGGGTAATGGCTAATTTTGATTTAGTGCTCTGCTAACTGAATGGGAATAAAATGATTTAATCGTATAGCTCTTCTTGGATCGAATGGATCAAATCCTAATAGTGAAACCAGTCAATTTGTGGGTGTTGTGCTGCCTAGAAATTGTATTCACTGATTTAGAGATGTCTCCTCAATATTAAGTGTATGAGAAACAATCTCTCCGGGTCCAATGGCGTTATGTGACGGACCTGGAAGCAGTAATTCCACAGTTTGGCCGCTATGTCACATTGGCTTTGTGCACCACTTGTAGTAGCTTTTAAACATACAACTATATCTGCTGTGATCGGGATTTTGGTAGATAAAAGCTCCAGGCTTCCATTTACATCCAAAAACTGCACACTCTACCATGTTTGCTATCAACATTTTCATTATGCTAATGCTAACTCTCGCACTCTGTACCGACAAGTCTACCTTGCGTTGGAGGTTTCAAGTGTCTTTGCTGCTGTTGTGTCAAAGTCTGTTCCCCGTCCATATGTGTTTCCCGTAATGGACAGCAATTAGCTTTCATATTAATGGCGTACTTAATATAGCACGCCCTGGGTAGCCTGCATTTGAATCTCAGATTTTAGGGAGGTGCAAAGACATCACTTTCTTCAGTCGATGAATGTGAAAACACTTCTTTACTGACAAACTGCACAGATGTAAGTCAGTATGGTCAAAGTCAGATATTTTAGGAGACATACACAAGAGAAAAACATTTTTTTAAGAGGAGGGGATCTTCAATTCTTAAATTGTTTACATTAGATCTTTTATATCCATGTTTATATGTTAGCAGTCTTCTTCATTGCTATTGCGAGTGTATTGTTACATTTCTTGTGCACTTCTGCTGCCACAGTCAGTCAGTTGAATACTCTTAACAGATGGAAGGAAACCATCAGCATGACTGTGTATCATGACACCAGCAGGGTTGCGTGCGCTCGTGATGCAAACAAAACAGAGGGTTAGTTCTTTACTTTCCATACACTCTAATCAGCCAGTTGCGCACAAGTATTTGTAAGTCTAATACAACAGCACTCGTGACTTGACATGAAACTGCCAAACTTCTCGATTTAAATCCAGTTAATAATAAAAGATGAGGTAATTCTCTCCAAACTGATCATTACAATTTATAGTGTAGCCTACGTTATTATTGATTTGAATGAAATGCTTTTTGAGATAGCCTTTTGGCCCCTGACAATGACCTGAGTGCAACCTCACTGAACATCAAATTTACCCTCTTAACTCGTGTAACTGTAGCAAAATAATTGGTATAATTACTCTCAGAGTTACGAGAAAAGTAATAGTTACAAGACACATCAGACAGTTAGTCACATGAGTACCAGACAGCCAGAGAGGGAGGCGGGTCCTACTGTACCTGATCCAGGTGAAACTCTGTGGTTTGGGGTTTCCTCCACTCACACACCTCAGGGCAGCATTCTCCATACCCACACTCCAGTCTTTATTGTAGCCAGTCACCTCTGCATGTGGAGGGACTGAAAGGAAGAACAATAATTCACCAGGGTTGTTTTACCGGGGAACATGAGGGCGAAAAGGAGGCATTGTTAATCACCTCTCGTAAAACAAAAAATAAAAGACCAGGATCTAATGTGCAGCAGCTATGTCTGAATAGTCAATCTTTTAGGCTGCTAATGCAGTCGAAAATGACAATTTTCAATGAATGCAACATTTCACAAGGAACCAAAAATAGTCTTAGTACCCTGAGTATTTCCTGTAGAATGATCATGTATAAGATTTCACATCAAAGTTAATCATGAGGAAAGAGAATTTAATATGGTAAAGTCATTTGGGTACTGCAAACCAAACTAAGTAATAAAGAGAGGAATGTGAAAAGTGATACAGTGCTTCTAAAGTCTCTTCCTGCTTTGAAGTACTGTGGCGGTGATAAAAACAGGAAGTAAAGCTCTGAAAGCGCTACCACTGTGGAAACTTTGTGTGTTTTGAATGTGTCAGTGTTTGGGCTTAGAGTGTGTGTTTTTAAGGGACCAATTCAAACCTTGATTTGTAAAATATAACACTGTCTCTGTGTGATGGTGATGAATACTCACAGTACACCACCAGCATGTTTGGGATCCTGCGGGGACCCTGTAGAGTCGGATGCCACACCAGACAGTCCAGCCTCTTGCCGTTCATGCCCCTCAGGGGGTGCAGGGAGTAGTGTGAGGAGACCGCCCCATTGTCGGAGGTGCGATTGATGGACTGGCCATTCAGGTCAGTGTCCCAGGAGAGGCGGGGAGGCGGGCGGGCTACAGAGCGACAGGAAGCGGCCTGTCGGTAGGACTGTCCCTCCACCAAGATCACAGGATCCAGGGAGGAGATGGGGATGGCTGGAGGGGGGATTGTTACAGTGTTTGGTCAGAGTGAAGATAATGATGATGAGTCAACACTCTTAGCAGGTAGAGCTGAATGCACACATAGACTTAAAGAGATCTGTAAACATTTTTGTCAGTCATCTACTAAGACTTTCTTATTTGAATATTAATTTTATTATGATCATTTCAGTTACTATTTTTTCTAATTTATCTTAGAATGTTGCTCATTTAGTGCTAAACATTCAGTGCTGTGGAAAATCCAAAGCTTTCAGGGCCTTTAATCAACTTTAACTTCTTAAAACCTGAGGTGGGGGATTCAAGTTACATATCTGACTCGAGTTGCAAATTTGATAGTCGATAGTTTGAGAGTATGACTTGACTTGCTTTATTCTCACCACAGTGACTCCGGACTTGCTTGAGACTTCAAAGTTATGACTTGTGACTTGCTTGAGACTTGCACATGTGTGATTTGTTTTGAAACTTAACCTCTCAACATCTAAAAAATGCAAATATTTAATAAAATGTTAAGCCCTTAAAAATCCTCAAGTCTCAAGTCGAGAATACCAAGTAAAAGTCAAGTTGAATCCTTCATCAGTGTTCATCAAGCAAGTTTCAAGTCCTTGAATTTACGCCTGGAGTCAGACTCTGGTCAAGTCATGTGACTCAAGTCCCCTCCTCTGGTCAGTACGGCCTGACTTGTTATTTGCTTGACTTAAGCAAAACTGAGCTTGACGTGCTTGATTCTAAACACAGTGACTTGGGACTTGCTTGAGACTTAAGGGTTAAGGCTTGCTAGTTACTTGGACATGTAACTTACTCCCACCTTTGCTTAAAACAAATAAACTAGTCAGCTATAGTTACTTGTTATCAAGAAATATTCAAGGTTGGAGCCTAGGTTGAATAATTCAAACGGCATTTTGAAAACAAAAATAAAGGTTGACTGTGAGTAGACAGTGGCACTGAGAAGGGGTGGCCAGGGGGGGCACAACCACCCTGATACAATCGCTGGCCTCCACACTGTCACACCCTTAGAACCAATGATGAAAAATAATTGGAGGCCTCTGTGTGGTGTTTTTAAACTTGGAAAGCCTTGTTCCCAGTAATTGCTTAGTTCCTTACAATCCCCTTAAATTAAAGCTGTATATTTGTCTTTTTAAGGAAAAAGACAATCAGCCTGTCATTTTTAGATTTTTAGAACTTAAAAATGACAGTCCTCCAGGAACCCTTTACACTTAAGAGATAAAAATTAATTAATTTGGGGTAATAATGTAAAATGTTGGAATGCATATATAGATATAGATATATATCAAAAAGCCATCAGAGTGGAAAATCTAACAAAACATGATCAGAGATTATTGTCATGAAATCCTCAATAAAATAAGATCACATTATGTTCCTATTCTGGTGATTATTACCTTATAAGGTGTGTAACAAATGTTTAATTGTGAGAAACCTGTGTGGAAAACTACCAACAAATAAGGTAATAGTTAATATGTTGGCACTGTGTTATTATTCTACATTGTTAAACATTATACCTTAGAATACATGTGAATCACGTTGTGCAATTTTGACAAGCAAACTAAAAACAGTCATATTGATTCCCTTTGTGACTGGAGAGGCTTTCACAGTCACTGTCAGCTTTGATCCTTGTGCAAGATATTAGCACTCCTGTTTCTGCAGTAACAAACTTGACTGAGCTATTACTTTTCCACTGTGCGGCCATGACTGAATAAAGGGACTCACTCCACACGGTGAGTGACATCGCTAAGTCAAAGTTGCCAGAGGGGAAGGTGCTGATGTGACAGAGGTATCTCCCCTCATCAGAGACCTCCGTGCTCATGATGACCAGTGAAGAGTCCATTGTGGGGTCACTGCTTTTAAAGCGCACGCGTCGAGACCACGTACCAAACGCTGCAGAGAGGCAGGAGGCAGAAAAGAGGGAGAGAGACAGAGAGAAAGGAAGGGAGAGAGTTAAAAGAGCGTATGAGGAGGAATGTGACACTAAAAATTAAGTCCAGCAAGTTCAAAAAAGACCTTGGGGTTTTTTTTTTTGTCACTTTCAGTTCCATACACATGCTTGCACTCATGCTAGAAATTACATTTACATTCTGGGCGTTTAGCTCAAGGTCTTTTTCTGGCATGTCTCACACTCACAGTGGGTGTTAGCCTCCATTCCTAATTCAGCACAGAGAGAAACTAAACCAAAAAGAAACAGTGCAAAGATCAGAATCTTGGCGCCTGTGAAATATTCCTGTGATATCACAGCAAAATTGTCAGTTTCTCACAGTCCACAGTTTATTTAAAACTTTTAGATGGTTGTGAAGACTTGCCTTAAAGCTTTATTCGTTCTATGAGCAGAGAAAAAAAAGTCTCCAACTGAAACTGACAAATCAACTTGTAATACCACTAGAAATTTTCTTCTGTGGAATGAGCACATAAGACTTAGTGCTATGACAAGAAGAAAGTTCTCACTGTGAGAGAAGGAGAAGTTATTCTTAAATTAACTTATTTAGCATGTGGCAGACAGAACGCAGCTAGAACTAGGCCATGGCACCAACTGACCTGTCTGTCCATTAGTATGGTGTGCAGTGATGATCTGCTCCTTGTCGCCATCAGGTTTCTCCTTATACCAGGTGACCTGCACCAAGGTTACAGTTGCAGCTGGCTGGTAGTGACAGGGCAGGATGGTCTCCTCCTCTGCCAAGGAGAGTATGGGATCCTTTGAAGGGAGATCCACAAAGTCTCCCCGTATCACTGTAACTAAAAGAGGAGACGGGTTGGTAAGTCATTACATCTACCCAAGAAATATAAGAGATGTAGAGAGAACAAGATGCCAAGCAAAACAAGTCCTTGGAGAGATCCTGCAATTGGCTGATGAAATGATAAATTATGATCCTCTTTACACTTGGTTTCATATGCAGCTGGGACAGTCGGACCACAAGTGGACAGTGCTAAATACAAAATGTAAACAATCAACAAGACACAGTGTGATCTGATCACTCAAGCAAACCGATTGCCGAGGTGTTTGACCCATACTTTCCAACACTGAGAACTCCAAAATAGGAGGAAATATGAAGCCAAAATAGGGGGTCTGGTGGTCCTCCTTCTGAAAATATTTAGTTTTAGAGACCGTTTCTTGCATTCTGGTGACTTTAAAGGACTCAAAATAACAAAATAAAATCTACACTGCATTTTTATGTAAAACACTTTTAATTTAATTTTACTTCTCCGGAAAGAATACAGAATAATTTGCCTCTTCAGTGTGAGCATGCAGGAATTTCTGTCATAAACATGTGTTTATCAGTTTTCAGTTATTCATTTCATCATACTAATCAGAAACCAAGACTGAGGTTAGCATGTGGCTACATGTACATTAGCAGTGTACTTGCAGCAGGGGATGACAGTAACAAAGAATAGCAACACTTTCTTCCTAGCAGGAATATGCTCTGAAGTTGGGTAGAAATTTACAACAACGGCACTCAAGTTTACATGTTTCCCTTATGTTAGCTGTAGCTACATGTTTGTTAGCAGTGTACTTGCAGCCGGGGGATAACCGTAATGAAAAACAGCAGCACTTTCAACTCTGAAAAATCGCCATTAAAAGCTTCTAAACACAACCAGACATGTTCCAGCAGGAATATGATCCGAAGTTGGGGAGAAATTTACAACTTTAGCAACCAAGTTTACATGTTTCCCTAATGTTAGCATGTAGCTACATGCCATACCATAACAGAGAATAGCAGTACTTTCTACCCTGAAAAATCACCAATAATAGCACATCATAACGTATTCAGAGCACAAAAAAGTAGTGTTCAGAATGATAGGAAACCTGAGGTTTTTGCTCACAAGGATTACTTCTAGATACGTTTACATTATTATCTGAAACTTTGGCTATGTTTAATATTAACATCCGTCATTATAACATGATAGGATGCAAAATACAAGGAAGCATAATAGGTCCCCTTTAAAATTTTCCATAAGAAACAGGAATTCTTCTTTTCAGGGTGTCTGAAATTTGTATTTCTCTCTCTTAGTACTCTCCATTTCTCTATTCATCTGTCACTGGGGACAATGTGAGAGGATGAGGCTCAAACTGTTCTCTTCATTGTCTCTATAGTATAGCTGTTTAATTGTTGTCTAGATGGAAACAGCAGACTTTTAGAGCAGCGGTGCGTACACGCTGCACAATTCCAGAAACTGGTTGTGATAATGAAAAGGAAATAAAAGTTGTGAGAATTTGTCAGAAATTGGGAGATGTGCAGAAGAATTGTAGCCCTGAGAGGAAACTGGGAGAGGGTACTAAAAAACAGATGTCTCTTGGGAATGTCTAGAAGTTTGACCACATTTTTTAAGTGTAAATGCTACTAGGACATCACAGGAAAATACATCATACATCACATATACCTGCATGTAATTATGTAGTGGATACCTTGAAACTCGACATTTCAACATTGCTGTGGTTAACATGTGGTTGGGTTTAGGTAAAAAAGCCATTTGGCTATAGTTAGGTAAAGATGTTTTGGCTCAAAATACCTGGTTTTGGTGCCACTGTACCCACTGGGAAAAACAACAATAGGCCCCTAAAAACACCCATGTTTGGTGCCTAAAAAGCCACTGGAAACACAGCAATGACTCATTACAAAAACAGCCGGTTAAGTTCTTTGTTGGTTTTGGACAGTGATCTTCAGCTTGGCAAGTGTCTCACAGAGGTGTCATTTCCACCTCATGATTACAAAGTCAGCTCATATGCAATGTCATTTTAGAATGGTTGATATGATACGTATGAAACGTATGAATGGAACATATCTGTGGTTTGCAGAAGTGGTTAGCTGGAGAGACGCATGACAGGCACAAGTGGACAGCTGGGACACATCAAATTTTAAAACCAAGTGTTAACAGGGTCTTAGTTTCAGTGTGTAATACAGTGACACTGAGCTTAACACAAAATACCTACCAGCTCTACCAGATCCCTGATAGTGACCCTTGACCTGCAACCTGAACCTGTAGTTCCTCAAAGTGTAGGTAAGAGAATAATCCAAATTGCTAATTTAGACACTTTGAAGCCAAAGTGCATTGCTCTTCTTGTTAATTTGCAAACTTTAAAAGAGATTGGACGCTAATATTACAGAAGCATGTGCACTTCCCTCTGAAGAATGTGGTCTAGCCTTACTACTTTATCTGTGCTGACCTTTCAAGTTCAAGCTAGAGCCACAGGCTACTCATCTAGTTGGGTAGAGAACAAGTCACAATCATTTTGGTCCAAGCTTCTTCTTTGCCACAATTTATTTACCTTCTTCTTGCAGCATTTTAGATGAGAAGATGGATACCACTCTCATATCCAACCATTAAATATGAAGCTCCAGCCAGCAGCCAGTAAGCTTAGCGTAACACAAAGGGCAAAATTCCTTTAACATCATGTTTCTTAAGGTTTCAAAGTTTCAGTAGTCCCGTGTTTTCATGAGATACAGTTCCACAGTGTTCTGGCCTTGGATCAAAAAGGTTTAACATCTACAGAATGAATCGGGTGAAAATATCACGGCATGTATGAGAATACATATTCAGACATCAAGCATTGAATTTCAAGGCAAGAGGTGCACAGACAGGGTTTAAACAGTCCATGCAGAGTGAAGACAGAGAGGAGGGAAGAGAGAGAAAACAAGTTGTCTATGAGGAGAAGCACAAGTAAAGATATGTCGCTTAACTAGTTGTTCGAGATAAGCTTTTAAAGTAAACTTACAGAGGGTTACCTCAGTGTCTGGACAGAGCGAGATGTTCAAGGCCTCAGGAAACATACAAGACATAAAATACATACACTGTGTATTGTGTGCATGTCACACTGCAGCGCTATAAACCGCAAACGCGTCTCTGTCATTTTACTGCTTCTCTCTGCTGCTGTTTGATGTAGACAAACTATAATGTGACAGATTATCGTCTGCTGTCCTCCAGCAATCTCATAAAGTACACACATTTAGTGAAAATACAGTCACAAGATGTTGATCTCTAATTTTGGTAGGGATATTTCTCGTGGCACACTGCAAAAGTAAAACTCTGTTTTGTGTAAGTTCCACTAATACCATCATGTGCAATGTTTGCTTATGCTACCTAAAGCCTGGACAGGTGATTCATCACCACAGTGTATTATTATATTGCTGCTCTTGATATGAGGCTTCTGTCGCTGGTGATTGATTCTCTTTCAGGAGGAGTGATTTCCTGATGATGATGACACTTTTGAGACTGGAGGAAAACAGCTTGCATGAAAAACAAATTTCCGCAGGTGGATTACTCACAAACACTGATGCTTTATCAATTCACAACATGACAGACCATGTGCATCTAAGGTTAAATGCAGTGCATCTGGCATTTTCACCACTTGCCCCTACAATGGCCTGATGACCAGTAAAATGAGCCTCCCTAAAGCATTTATCTATAATCACTATTCTCACTGTTTGCTGTCATAAACAGTAGTTATTGTGCTGTAGACAGTCATGGTAACTTGTTTTTACTGATCACTCACAGGATCTGTTTTCACAAGTCTACATTTTCCGTTTCACTGTTGTGATCTAATCTTGAAAGTATGTAAGTATTAGTGGTAGAATTGTTACCAGGGGTAAACTGGGGGGCAATTGTGGCAATTTAAATTGCACCAATCAGATATGAGACAGAACCATGAACTCATTATGCATATAGTCTGTCATGATCACTCTTTGCCTGCCAAAGGACAACTGATGTCTCATGTGTGTAAAGGTTTTACTGCCAAGATTCATTTTTGAGGTATGACAGTAGTTTTTTTCACGAGTATTTTCCACATACTGTCCTAACCTTTAATGTGTATGAATTTAAATCTGTCTAGTTTTGATGACCATTATGTTGTCTAACACAATATATATTTGTCAAATAATAGCTACATTGTTTTTAGTCAGCAGGGTAGCTTTTATCATTGGTGGTACAGGCACAGTCAGTTGTATTTGTGTTACCCCCGACCAGACACCATCAAAATAATGTCCAGCTTAGAAACAACATTAAAATACATTTTTTTCTCTATCATCCACACAATCGGGAAAGCTGCAATCGTGTGATCAATGCCCTCATGGGAGTAAAAAAAGAAGGAAGTAGTATAAAAAGCAAAAGTCCACCTCGTGGAGATGCAAGAGGGAAGAGTCAGCAGTTCACTAAAATCATTAAGATTCATCCACTGGGGATCATGAATGTCAGACATGCCATGGCAATCCATCCAACATTTGTGAAATTCTAGTCATGCTGTCCATAGCCAGAACAACAGCAAACTTTAAAACATTCCAGCACAGTGGTTTAGTCCCACTAACTTTGTGATCCTGTGAATCCACTCCACACTGATTTTAGTGGAAACAATGAACATTCCAGCCAACACAACCTGTTCCACGTTCACGGGTTTGGGTGTTTGTGTGTATCTGTTTCATACTGAGCAGCTCTTGCAGCTGTTGATTCAATACCTGATGTGGGAGAATCTGTTCAGATATGTCAGTGGGTTGGATGTGATTCATGCATTTACCAGCAGACCTGATGAGTGTACACTGCAGACAGGTGTGTTTTTCCATGAATATGTGTGTGCGTGTGTGTATGTGTGTGTGTGTGTGTGTGTGTTTGTCACTGAGGTT
>JAPZEB010000016.1:4488934-4503938 GCA_029783705.1 Chaetodon striatus
TGCACTGCGTCGCACTGGACCAATAAATGCTCCCGCTGGTAGGTGATGTAATGTATGTTTCCAGAACAATATGGTGGCTGGCTGGTAACACAATACAGTTAATCAGTGAGTCAAAATATATTTCTGGAAAATTTGATCAGTGCTGCTTAGTTTTACAGTTTGATCTAAGTTTGGTCTTAGTTTGAGCAAGAGAAAGGGGCGGCTCTCCATTTCCATCTGCCTCTTTACTCTTTGGGTTCATCCCTATATGCCTCCTCAACTCCTCTATCCTCGGAAGTCGATCAAGACCCGCCATATTGAAGGACGCCCCAACTCCTTCAATACACTTGGAGGAGTCGAGGAGAGAGGGGGCTTTCAGAGGAGAGGGAAGCAAGGATACACAAGTACAGCCTTCACGGAGGTCTTTTACCAACCCATATGCCTTCTTAATGAATATTAGCTTTTGATTGGATGCTGCAGCTGATCAGACTAATCTGATACATCACAACGTCAGTGGAGTTTCATTCCGCAGGGAAGACAGATAAGAGATTAAACTAAAGTGCTCAAGTTTTATATTTTATTTGTTCTCTGAATCACCATCTAGTTAAAAATCTGAACAAGAAAAAGAGCTTAAACAACTTTCTTCATTTATTAAAAAGATTTTTTCCCCCCTTTAAATTTTATTATGGATACACTGGATGGATATGGAGTAGGTCATAGAGAGCCTGTCTGTCAGCAAGAAACACTTTTTACAGCAGTCACACGGAAGGCTGATCATTCCTGAGCGTCGGGTTGATGAGTTACAGATGTAAAACAGTTAGCCTAATTAATAATTTCCAGTGTTCAAAAGACACCATAATCATATTCTGGGTTATTAAATAATGAATTCACAATCATAATATCAACAAAGACGGATGCAAATAATCAATACGTCTAAATCATACAGATGCATTCTGTGACTCTAGTGAGGACTCAGTACTATTTAGAACGCAGGTTGTTATTCATGTGCAGATGCTTAAGAGAAAACTCTGCTGCTCTGTCATCAGAAACTAACGTCGCTTCACATGACACTTCAGAGGAAAAGGCGCTTCATTTTTCTAAGGACATACTTCATTGTTTCCTCTCTCCCTGCATCTCATCCTCACATCTCTTTCCCAAAGGCGGAGCTAAGATGTGAGGAAGAGGCGCAAGTGAGGGGAAAGTGGAAGTGAGATAAGGTATTGGGATCAACCTGTGTTCATGGTGGCGGGCACACAAAAATGCAAAAGTATAATCTGTAGTTAGAGCAACAGCCCCTAGAGTCAGTGAAAATCCAGCAAATTTTTGCTGGCGGATGAGCAGGGAGATCTCATTTACACACACTACCCACATTACTATAACACAAGGCTGGTTGAAAATCAATAAAGTATCCCTTTAAGGTATAAAACAAAATAACATTTAAAGAGAAAGAAAGTGAATTCAAAAGGAAGCTTTTTATAAAGACAGCTCTACTTTAAAAAGTACTTGAACTGGAACTTATTTCCGAACTTGATTCTGCTTTTTCAGGGTGTCTACAGGTATCAGACACATACATTTAAGGCTTTAATACTTTTTCAAAATACATTTTAACCAAATTTAAGACTTAAGATTTTTAGAAAAATCATCTTCTCTCATTCAAGCATTACAGGTAAGTATAAATGGAAGTCGAATACATATAATCACGTGCAGAGGTAAGTTTTATGTATGAATATGGTTATTAGATTGAGTTAGGTTAATCTATATTTTCTACAGGTAAGTGGTAGTATAAAGGAAAAAGACAATATAAGGTTCCCTGGTAGGTTTAACGTAACATCAGAAATGTGGACTTCCACTCCTTTTGACCAAAAGATGATAAAAAGATGATAAGATGAAATTAGATGAAATGTTTGTAGCATTTAAGACCTCACAAAATCTATTTAATGATGTTTAAGGTCTAATATTTCTAAAACTGAATTTTAAACATTTAAGGATTTTTAAGGACTTGTAGACACCCTGTTTTGGCATCAACTCTGCATCAAAGTTTGACTTGTATTGTACAAGCCACTGTCAAAAACCTGACTGGAACGGTCTGTTCAATCCCTCTCCTTTGTCTTCCTCTGTCTACTTCAGATGCACATGTGCGCCCTCTAGGGGGTTAAGCATGAAATTAAAAAATAACAATATGGATTTTTTTGAAATTTAGAATTTTAACTTTATTTTTTTGGAACATATGTCAGACTGAAATATCACATTTAAATATGAAAGTCAGTCCTTTCCAGGGGTTGTGAAGTTGCAATTTCTGTTACAGCAGTGAAACATTTTTGAGATGAATCACTGGTCAGTTGGGATTAAATATTAATGACAGAGGCCTCATTTATAGTATAAAACTCTCAAAAAATAAAATTGTGTTGTTCATGTGATTATGTCTGCCTGGTAGATACTCTCAGTGTCATCCTGGGTGGCACCACTTCCACCAGAAAAGAAACGCTGTACATCATTGGATGAAAGTCATCACTCAGAGTCACCATGTCAGTAATGATTAGGATATTTGCAGCCCTTTGAGATATAATTAGAATGAAACCTTGCACCAAAATGAACTCCACAAGACCTCACATTGACTTTGGCATCATTTTATTATCAATGTTTTGTTAATTTTGCCTTTTTATTGAACATACTGGTGTTTTTTTGTTTCTTTCTTTTCTGTACCTGTGATTGCACCCCTTCTCTGTATTTTGTAAGTCTTTCAGTAGGAAAAAACTGAGTTTGTTTAGATTTTGGAGACTTCCTGGTTTGACATAAATGAGTGTTTAATGAGCTCACCTTAAGGTCATACTCCTGGCGGGTGTCCAGGGTGTCGCTGCGGAGGTCAGACTTGAGCTCTATGTCATCTTTAAAGGGCTGATTGGAAGGAGAGAAGGACACAGAGGGGAGAAACTAAACCATCAAACAACAAAACAAAAACAAAAAGGAGGAGAGAAGGTGCCATAACAAAACGGAAGAGGGAAGGAGGCAACAGAGTATGACAGGAAAAGAGAAAATGGAATTAAAAGTGTTAAAAGGAGCGATTGCAGGGGAAAACACAGAGCTTGTTTTCAGTCAAAAGGTACAGTGTGGCGTAGGGAGAGGTTACTGAGTTAATCTGAGGTTTTTTCTACGACTACAGGCTGTGTAAACAGTGTCCGGCCCAAGCACACATATCCCGCTGCTGCTCACCGAGTACATGGCCTTGACCATGCGCGAAGCCGTGGACACGCTGCCGGAGTCCTCCTCCAAGCTGTGTGTCTCCTTGTTTATCGTCTCCACCTTGATGTCGGGCTTACCCAGCGTGACCCCGCGCCGACCTGGAAGCAAAACACGGCAAGGTTGAATACAGCTGGACACACGCATCGTGGCTGGTGTGTTTTCATGAGCTGGAGGAGCAAGTTCAGAGGGGATCAACATCCATATGGTGGAGAGGAAGTTTTAGGTGTTTGATTTTATTTGGTTTGCTGCATGTTATTTGGACTGGTGATAAACATTTTAACCAGAATCCTCTAAAAAAACATGAAGACTTGTACTGTACATGCAGATGTGGTCTTTATATGTATGTGTGAGGCACATGGAGAGTATGACTCACTGCCTTTGCGCTGCCTGTAGAAGATCAGAACGAGGACCAGCAGAAAGATGAACAGGAGGATAGTAGAGCCCACCGTCCCACCAGCTATTATTCCCACTGGGACTTCCTCTGAAAGGAGGAGGGGAGAGAAAGAGAGGGACAGAGATAGAGATGGAGGGGAATGGATTGAGTTGAGGATGCAAATATCTGTCAGTAGCTGCACAATCAAGAATTTAATGCGACAAATGCATCTTGCGGAAACAGAACTGTATGCTTTCTTGTCCCTATCTCATGAAATTTTAAAAATAATGAATTCATAAAACACACCAGTCTCCTCCAGCGTGATGATCATGGTGCCTGGACCGAAGGAGTTCCAGGCCGTGCAGTTGTAGGTGGACAGGAAGTCAGACTCCATCACATTGTTGATGGTGAGGGTAGAGAGGACGCCCCCGCCCTCAGCTGATGGTTTGCTCTGCTCCACTGTGTACCTCTCCAGCAGCGTCCCCTTTTCCTTCTCCCACACGTTCTCCTTCCACGCCCATACCTGCAGCACACACAAACACACGCATATTAGATTATATCAAAATTAATTATTTGGGAGGAAATTATTTTAACCGGGTATGTTGTGTGATAAAATACTACTCACTCAGATTTTTGTTTTATCTAGACACAACTGCAACGGGACATGATTTCAAGATTTTTATCAATCAGTGAACTGCGACTGTAACAAGCCATCTACCAGTAAAACCACTTCAAATAGAGCAAATAACAAATTTTAACTGTTGTATAATTATACAGTACATTATCGAATCACCCACAGTCAAGTCCCATCTCTTGCCTCAGCACCATGGGTGCCAGGGCTTTCAGCTGCACTGCCCTCAGGCTCTGGAACTCTCTACCTCCACACATTCGACAGTCTGACAGCATAACATCCTTCAAATCCCTTCCCAAAACTCAAATGTTCAAACTGGCTTATGCACTCTGACTCTTTAGAAGATTTAGAGAATCATTTAGAAAAATCTAAAAAATTTAATGCATTCTATATGTCATTTTGTCACATGGTTTTGTAATTTTATTCTGTTGGTCTATTCTGTACATGACATCTATTACATGTCTGTCAGTCCTGGAACCATTCCTCTGTTGCTCTTCCTGTGGTTTCTTCCAGTTTTTAACCCCACAAATGACTTATTTGATGGCTAAGTTTTTCCATTATCTGCAGTGAGGGTCAAAAAGGACAGAGGCTGTTGTATACTGTACAGATTGTAAAGCCCTCTGAGGTACATTTATGATTCATGATATTAGACAAAATATGTGTAAATTAAACTGATTTGACTTCACAAGAAAGTGAATGAACTTCTTACAGAGAATGTTGAACTATCATTTTAAGGACAGCCATTATAGCATTGTATTGCACTACTTAAAAAAACTTTCCGTATTTGTGCATGGATGTATAAAGAGAGCTGGATACAGAGTTGGAGTTGGGCCCTGTTCATTCCTATGAAAGTCACTTGGTGGCAGATGAGGGCAAAAAAGTTGGACTTGCTGGGTATAAAATTACCCGCATCTTTCGCATTGTTGGGCCCATAGAACAAGAACAATAGAGACTTTCGCCAACTGAGCAGCTTACTTCCAGTTTTGCCCTTCACTTACTCGGGTTGGGATAAAATAATTCAATCATGCGGCTCTTATAAAATTCCCAAATGTTATCAAACCGAATGGATCAAATTCTGATAGTGAAACGAGTCATTTCACCATGGTTGAGATGCTCAAAAAAAAATGTATATAATTATTTACAGACGTCTCTGTCACAGTGTAAGTCTTTAGGAAGAAAGTCTTTAAGCTCAATGGCATCATAAGATTGACCCAGAAGTTGTAGTTACATGGTTTCGCCACTGGGTGTTTAATCGGTGTGGTGTAATTAGGCCCCCAGGAAAAGTGTCAGGCTTTGAAGCCAGTTGGGGATAGTGGACAAACTGTGCAATTACAACCTCTGGAACCGTCATGTGATGCCAATGGGCCAAAAAATAAATAAATAAATAAAAGAGCCCAACAATTAATTCATTTTCTTCCCTATTAAAGTTAGCGGAGGGCTAAACCTGAAGTCAGCAGATCAGCTGGTGAAAGTCTCTGGCGTGCCCACTCCAATTTTACACCCTGTAAGTCAAACTTTTTTGGCTTCATGCGCCACTGAGAAACTTTAATAGGAATGAACTGGGCCCCGCCTCTGACACTGTGTCCAGTTCTCTTTATACATCCATGGAACTACTACAGAAAGTTTTTTTAAGTATTGCAATACAACGGTTCAATGGCTGTCCTTAAAAAAGTAGTCCAACATTCTAGATGAGAAGTTCATTCATGAAACAAAGGACACCACTGTTATGTCTGTATGGTAAATGTTTTGTGTTGTTTTGTGAATTGATCCATACTTGTGTTTTCATATATTTCATCAAATCAGGGTGACTGGTTGATATGATATTTAAGGAAAAGGCATTATCAGCCATATACTATATATCTGTCCAACTCAAACACATACTGTATCAAGGTATGACAGAAATAGACCACATAAATTCACAGAGTACACACTCTCATGTAAACACTTGCGTGACTTGCTCAAACCAGCAACAGTTTGCATGTTTCTGCAGCCAGAAGTGGAGGTGGGTGGGGGTGACTGAGCTGGCGAGAATCTTGCACATTCTCCAACTTTAAAGCCACTAAAAGCAGCTGTATTATTCAGCATTGAAGTACTGTACTAAGGCCAGTTAATTATGCATAAGCCCACATGTTCCCATAATCTGCCCACTTATTCCAGAGGAGGATAATCTCCTGGCTGTGGCGTTTACTGGGACAACTGTTCCTCTCCACTCTTTTATATTTTATAAATCTTTTTCTGTCCCAACCTCCGCCGCTTGCATTAGGAGCGCGCACCGAGAGTCAGGACGGATCAGTCACAGAGGCTGGGGAGCGGAGGAACTACTACTACTGCATCTCTGTGATACAGCCGAGCGGAGAAAGCATCCGGGGCCGATTTCTGACGCAGGAGCTAAAAGCGGCCCGGCTTAGTGTTAGTGTTGGTTTGTTTATGTGATGGGATGGAGGGAAATTCTGTGAGAGTTTAAGGGTGAGTCACCACTCAAAAAGAAAAAGGGGACAGCGCCTAAAAGCATTTACCGTGCAGGAGTGGAGCCATTTAGGAACAGGAAGGTACAGTAACAGTAAAACACAAATCGGTGTCAGGCTAAAAGCTACAACCTTGTGCTCTTTGTGATCGAAGCTTTTCCCTGTTTAGCTTTTCTTTTTGTCTGAATAATTAACGCTGGGATTAAAATTTTGACATTTTCATTGTGGGTTTCATGACAGAAATGTTTCATAGCACTCATGTTTCATATCTTTTCACTTACAATCTTATCTGGAGGAGGTGTGCTGGCTATGTAGCATTTCACCTCTCCTCTCTCCCCTCTCACTGCATACTGGACTGGATCACTGGAGATGATGGGAGGACCTGCAATGGCCAAAAATGAGATGATATGTGAGTGCATGTGAAAGAAGGAAATACAAAAAACTACACTCAAAATACAACAAAAAAATCATATGAAAGCAAGTGTTTTTTTCAAAGCATTGACCTTACCAAGGCTGTTCAAAAGGAATTGTATTATTTTAAAAATAAATGGCCACCACTTTGGACATACAACATTTTTTTCAATTACTGACAAGCTGACCTTTTAGAAAGAACATGATTTTCCTCTACAAGCAGTGATACATTAAATTGTGTGGATGTTTTCTGACCGTTGACGGTGAGCGTGACCTCAGTCTCTCCTACTCCAATCCGTGGGACGATGGCCTTACATACATACTGGCCCGCATCCGCTTGGCTCACCGACTTCAGATACAGCTGGTTGCTGTTACTCAGAACCTGTGGGGGAGTGAAAAAGAAACATAAACAAGACAAATCTGCTAAACAACGGGAGGGGTTAAACAAAATAAAAGGAGAAGAGAGGCTAATGTGCTGTTGTACCTCCCCTTAATATTGTAACACATCATGTTGCATATTTGCACGCCTGGCCTTATTTGAGTATGTGTGTTCTACTACTCTGACCCTGACAGGCTAACAATGCAAACTTGCACATCCGCTTTTAACCCATCACAAAGGTTTTGCAGTTGCCTAGCAACCACATCCATCGGAAAATTAGCTGTGGGAAAATTATGGCTAAATATGTAACCACCTAGAGAGAGAGAAATACCTGAACAAGACTGATTACATAGATGTAGGTGTAAGTCAGTCCACGGTTTGCTCAGGCAGACTCCATTTACTGTGCTGTATCTGTCTTGTCTTTAGTACTTGTATTCACTGTAGTTTAATGACAGTCACAGCATACACATATTAGACATGTCTTTAGCCTGTGGCTGGTGCACACAGTAGATTTTAATAAGAAAACAGTGATGTTCAGTTATTAAATCAAAATATTCTGAGAGTTAAATAAAAGGATTGAGACCACTCTCAAGTCTGTACTGTAGATATGACACTAGAGCCAGTGCTGTCACTTCACCTTTATACACTTTATGCATTTATGCATGTACATTACTACATTCCTGTTTATTTCCTCTTATGATTTTCTTTTTTATAGACATTTAAAGGCTCTGTATGGGACATTCAGAGCATTATAGCAGCCCTAACAGCAAACCAATATTTGCTGTTAGGGCTGGCACATTTTCAGTTTTCACTACATGTTTATTGTGACCAAAAGAGTTTATAATAATGAAATTATTGCAATATTTGTAGACAATTTGGAAATAATGATAATTTTAATAATAATGCTATCAGTCAAATTCATCTGTTCATTGTGAATTTTGTCTCTTTTTTGGCAAACTAATTACACTCAAAATACAACTGTAAGGAGGTGGAGAGGGAGTCTGTGACCATGACTGTGCAAAAGCGTACAAAAAGAGCAATTACTCTTAATTAGTGGCGAAAAGGCAACCAGATGGCATTGAGGGAGGAATATGAAGCGAGAATGAAAGGAAACAGAAATGATTTAAAGGTCCAGTGTGTAAGATTTAAAGAGGTTGAGTGGCATCTAGTGGTAATGATTGCAGACTGCAACCAGCAAAAACTTATCTATTGTTCCGGAGGTTTTTGCCAGGAGCTGAGTTATCTGCAGAGGTCTCTTCCTCTCCCAAACAAATGGACGTGGTGATTTAAACCATTCAAAACACTGAATTGAGCAGATTCATGTAAAAAAATCTTGTGTTAGCCACCATAGTTAGGGGCTGCTAACTATGGTGGCTAATGCAAACACACATGTCTCTATCGAGAGCCAGTGTTTGATTCGTCAATTCTCGGCTGCTGTAGAAACATGGCGGTGCAACATAGCAATCTCCGTAGATGAGGTCCCGCTCCTTACATAGATATTAACGGCTCATTATGAGGTAACAAAAAAACAACAGTTCTACATTTTTTTGAGGTGATTATACACCAAAGACAACATACTGATTCTAGAATATTACATTTCTGTCAAAATATTACCCTAAATCCTACACACTGGACTTTTAAGGGGTGCTGGATTTAATTTATGTACGTATCGTAGAGTAATGGCATCCTGAGCAGAGAATAAAGTCATGTCATCTCTGCGTGTGTTGTAATGTGGGTTTCTCTGTGGTTTGTTTGGCCATGCAAACATGTTTGTGCATGTGTGTATCCCACTGGCTAGCTCATTGCCTCTGCTTTGCATTGAGCTCAAATGACGGTGTCATTGCAGAAGCATAGCACCTATCCTCTGGTTGCCGCACTGGTTAAAACCGTAAGTAAGCTCTGTCAGCACTGTTGCCGTCACTTAGCGCAGTTTATGGAGTTAGCACTATTTGCTGCTAACCACCAGCTCATTCACCTCTATGATAAGATCAGACAAGTTATATGCTCAAAATTTCACGTGAAGCCCTTTTAAATAGCATTGTAGGAGGGAACCTGAGACCCAAGATTTTCATTTACAATGACTGCTTCTGTAATTGTTGTGCATTTGATAATAAATAACTTGAGCAAACAATTAGCTTAGCTTAGCATACAGACTGGAAACGGGTAAAACAGCTAGTCTGACTCGTTCCAATGGTAAGAAAATCCATCTACCAGCACAAGTTAATCAAACCTCTTTAAAACCACAGCAGTCACTTCTACACTTCAGGTTTTGTTTGGATTAAACAAGATAAAATGTGTTAATTTGTGAACTATAAGTTGCTGGTAGGCAGATTTAGTTATATGACTATATCACACTCATTGCACTTATTAAATGTAATCCTGATAAAAGGAATACAAGACAAAGGAAAAAGGGGAATGGAGAGAAATAGGTCATGGCAGGGAAGAAGAGAAGAAAGATGTCTATGTGTACAGACAAGACATTTCCCCTGAATGACAGGCTGCTTTTGTAAACACGGGAGAAGAAAGCGTGAACTGTAAAAACAGTGTGAATACAAGAACAGAGGAAAGCGTGGGCTCTCAGCTTCTTACCATGTTTGAACCCTTTTTGAACCAGGTGAGCGTGAGCGGAGGGTTTCCAGCCCATTTGCAGTTGAGGGTGACATCGGAGTCAACGTCTACAGTTTTTGGCTGCGGCTCCACCAACAGAATTGGACCAACTGGAGACACAGAAACACAGAAAGGGATGTTGTGCTTGAGTAATAATGCAGTAGCACTAAAGAGGAGAGGCTGCTCAGAGGAAACAGAAACACAACAATGGTGTGTTTTATCCCTCTGACTCCAGACTGTAGTGAGTGATGCAGGCCACAAGCGACTGAACAAGGTGAGATGAGTATTGTGTGACTCACAGTGAACGTCCACCAGGATGCTGACGTTAGTCTTTCCCACGGCGTTGAAAACCAGACAGGAGACGGGCTCAGTGAAAAAAGAGTGGTCGGCCTTGGTGGTGAACACACTCTCCCTGGCACCCTGCAGCACCACGCCCCCTTTAGCCCACCTGAGGATAAAATGTTTGAAACAATCAAAAACAACGTGACACAAATGCAAAGCACAGATGTTAAAATGTAGTCAATGTGGCTAATTTACACCTGGAAGTATATAGCATGATGGCAGAGGCAAGCACCCATGTGTCCATAGCCAAATTTGGCTATTTACACTAGGTTAATTTGACGATTTACACCCGTGTGTATATAACCAAATTCAGCTATTTACACTCCTGAAATTCTGTTTCATACAATTTGATTATTTACACCTGTGTGTAAATAGCCAAATTTAGCTATTTACACCTAGAAAGTTTGACTATTTACAGCCAGGTGTGAACAGCTATTTACACTATGGAAATCTGAATATGTATATCCATGTGTAAATAACCAAATTCAGCTTTTTATTTTGCTTTATACACCTGAAAGTCCTGTGCTTCATCCATTCACCCATCATGCTATTTATATTACTATCACCTGACTCTCTGGTGGTAGATCTGTCAGTTTTTTCTCCCAAATTTACCTAAATTTACCATTTTCATTCCAGAGAATGTTCAGATTGACTAGCATTGGCCCTAACCATGACCTCTTTGCCCTAAACTAAACCGCCTCTGACCTCAACGCATCACCTTGACAAGAACTAGCAAATCATAGCATGCACTGGGATCCATGATGACAGATTGTGGAGATTGGAGTAAAAAGCCTAATAGCTGCAGTGCGACTGTTCTCACTGGGTGCAAATAAACACTCCATTTAAAAGCAAAACAAAGAAACACAAACCACCAACCTCTTTAAACAAAACCAAAAAAAAATACAACATTTATGACATAGGATGCAGACCTGTAGCCCATAATAGGAGGGTTGGCGTGAGCCTGGCAGGTGAAGGTGACTCTGTCCCCCTCCAGGACAGAGCGAGGCTCAATGGACAAGGTCACTGTGGGTGGATCTGGAAGAGAGGTAGAGAGAAGGAGTCTCACATAACGACTACATCTAATGTATGCTGCAATCTGGAGGACAGTTAGATGCAAAATGGCTGCCATGCATTACTTAATAACAGCTATAAAACATTCAGCTGCCGGCAGATGTTTTATGTTTTAAGATATGACGCTTTGTTGCTTTTAATTAGCCTGAAATGTTAAAAATACTCATTTATGTAGTAATCAGCAGGATGGTGTAATTATATATTGTAATATAAATGACATTTCTTTCACTGGTAATGTAATACATTTTATGTTTTTGCAAATACCCACAAAACTATGATACTTTTTGAGTCAATATTATTTGATTGCTTACGGTGTACGTTGAGGGTGACAGTTGTGCTTTTGCCGGTGGGAACAGCCAGGTTGGTGGCCACACAGCTGTAGTTCCTCCCAGTGTCTGTGTCGACAGGCTGGATGGGCAGGTAGCTACGTGTGGTCACCCTCTTCCTGTCTGGAAGCACCTCCTGATGATGGAGGGCAGAGAGACACTGATGAAACATTTACAGTTCAAATACTGTCAAACACCTCATGAACTTCACTTCACGTGCGTGTGTCTTGGTGAACATGGTCCCTTTTTTAGACTTACAGTGGTACTGGCAGCCCCCTCCACAGGCAGACCATCTTTAAGCCACTCGATCATGGAAGGCGGTTTGGCCCCTCGAGACACACAGCTCAGGTTGTAGGACTCCCCCGCATTCAGCAACACCTCCGGACCCCCATCGATCACCGGGTCGTCTGGGGGGACTGGGGCAGGAGAGCAGAGCGTCAGAATCACACATCATCTCACAAACTGTCTATAGCAAACTCACACACACAGACACACACACACACACACTAACATACTGAGGACAGTGAGTTTGGCCCTCCTGGACCTCAGGGCGGCATCAGGGGCCTGGCACTCGTACAGAGAGTCATCAGACAGATCAGCTGACAGGATCTCCAGGTTGTACTGGCCCAACTCCTGCACGCGCAGCACACGGTACCTGGGCCAGGCTGGGACACACAGAGATTAAGAAGTTAGTAATCTTTATGGTGTACATAGGGCACAAACACTATTTCACTAAAATAAAAAGTGAAACAAATGCCAGATTACGATGGTTAACTTAAACTAAACAAAAGACTAAAACATGGTGTGAAAAAAATGTTTTAGTTAATTTAGAGTTTTTAGGTAACTCAGAAAAAATGAAACCAACTGAAATGATATTGTGTGCTTACAAAACGTACTCAAATTAAATACAAATTATACACAAAATGTCTTAAGTTTTTGTCAATTTGATCACATTTGTCAACACAACAAGCATAGGCACTGGGTGCATACAGTCAAACTTCAATTAGTAGCACAGGCTATTATTCGCTTAAATCATTGAAATCAAAAGGCCTTTGTTTGGGACAAGTGTCTATATGGGACAGGCCTTAGATTCCTTTTAAACAAAACTGTTGGTCAGCAAAGATAGGAAATACTATCAAATTGTTTATTTAAACCAGTGGAAATATTACTTGTTTAAAAATGAGCTTCAGATAATATATCAGTTCATTCATCATTCATCTGAATTAGCTCCGACAGACAGTGCATTGGAGAGAGAGAGTTATGATACTCCTTTTATGGCACCCGGCATACCGACACAACACCACTTTATCCTGTTAAAACAATACTCACAACTTGGATTAATCTTTATGAAAAACTCTTTTGATTCTTTTGATATGAGGACCCTTATGGACAAAAGGAATATGAATAACTTACAGGGTAATCGAGGAATTGACATAATTTGAGGTAGCCAACAACCCACTTTTATACATCCAAAGGACTTTTATTTAAAAAAAAAAATGAACTGCTTAGCAACCAGGCCAGGCCTCTAATTGAGACAAGCCTTTATTTGTTAAAATAGACTAGACTTTTAACTGAAGTTTTACGCTATATTAAGACATATTATATATAATTATAGCTGTTTTTTGTACCATTTTTGCAACACAGCAGCCTCCATTAATGAGCGCTCACAGGCGGAGTTATATTTGTTGACAAACACATTAATAAACACTACATCATAGCATGTTATAGGACTTTTATTAAATGTTAACATAGTGCGTATAAATGCAAAATAGAGGGAAGTAAAGTAAAATGTTACCCCTAATCCTATTAAAGACCTCCTGAGGGTTTTACTGTGCTACATACAAAAGAGCACAGGTTCATTACAGTCTGCTGAAAGACATGTGAAGGTGGTCCAGTGTTTTTTTTTCACCCCCCAGAAGGGTAAGCAGTGTCTCAGGTGTGACATGTTTTCTCTCCCTCACCCTCCTCCCCCAGTACTGAAGAGCGTGCCCTTCACAGCCCGCACTGCTAAACGCGGCTCACGGTTCTTCTGTGAAGCCAACCTCTGTGACGACGCCAACTGCTAGCCCTTCCCCCCTAATGCCAAGGTTGTCCAGGTGTCTCTCGTACGCCTCCTGACCCCACTGTGCATGCAGCATGATCCCTGTCACCCAAACCCAACCCCACCACTACAACTACTGTGAACTAACTTTGGGCCGTCATTTGGTTGTTTGTGTTCTCCTATCAGGCGTCTGGTGATAGGAGTCAGCCAAACCTCTTTGCCTGGTGCAGATCTCCATGGAAAAAAAGACTTGTACAGCATGTCAACATATTTTTAGAAGTGAAAAATATGTTGATGCATTCACAGTACAATCAGCCATGACTGTAATTAAATTACCATCGTGCATGACACATTCAAAAGGCTGTGCATTATAATGGCATTTTTCTCTCAAGAAGCTGAATTCAACAATGATAACATAAAGAGGTTTGGCTAGTTTACTGGTTTTATAAACGATGCCTTGTTCCATGAAACTAACTTGTTTGGTGTTGGTTTTCCGGCTAACATGTGACTCTTCTTTCCTCAACCACCACTGTTCATTCTACCCCCTCCAGCTGAAAAGAAGATTAATGACAGTATTTCCCACTCCTAAGAGAGGGTAAGGAAGGTAGCCTGGCTGAAACCCGGCCCGCTTGGCCCTCGAGCTCCTGTGTGCTGCTACAGTGATGTCAGCTGCTTCGGCTAGTGCTTTGGGCGCAAAATAAAAGAAAAAAAAAAAAGGCTTTACAGCTCTAAGATTTGCTTTTCAACACAATAGTTAGGGAACAAAGTAACTGAAGGTGAACAGAAGCATGTTACAGTTTATAGGTTAAGAAAATTAAATATTATGAAAGCCCATTGACTACAGTGTGATGGAAAAAAGATCCTGTAATAATGACTTACTTACTGTAAAATAATGAGTTTGTATCTCAAAATAATCAGAAGCTTTCTCAAAATAATGATATACTCATCAACATAGTACTGACTTTGTATCTCAAGATAGAGTTATTCATCTCAAAATATTGACTCACTTATTTTTTAATCAAGATAATGACTCGAGTTAATGAGATACCCCTCTGTTGGGGCACCTAGCACACAGATCTGGTACTAAAAGGTGGAGCTTTGAACACTGCAGTCTGTTGACTGGTCAATAGCGAACGGTC
>JAPZEB010000016.1:4512610-4529203 GCA_029783705.1 Chaetodon striatus
AGTCGTTTTTCTGGTCACCTAGCAAATGCAACTGATGTTCCCTTTATTTCAGCTGTTTTTGGTCTCCACTCACTCCTGAGGGAAATATCTGGCTCTATAGCTGTTGAATGCTCACCAGGTAGCTGCTAACTTTGTCATTCTGTCATTTCTTAATCGGGAGAAAGTTTGCAGTGGGTCTGTCTGAGGTTTTTTCACTGAAAACAGCCGTCTGCTGCTTCTAGAAACATGTTGCAGGCTGTAAAAACCAAAGTACATGGCCGAAAGATGCCAGAGTGCTCCATTGATCTGAGAGGAACCGCACAAAGGTGATAATTCTCGATAGGTTATGATTATGAGAAACCTCGTCTCGGAACCCATCGGCTAATATTCTAATGACAATTAGCCTTTGGGGGCAACATCCAGTATATCGGGAGATCCAGTGTCGCAAGGACACATTCCTAGCCTCTTTCGTGTGCTGGTCATTTCGGCTAATATCTATAAACAGATATCTGCATATGAATGCAGATACATAATGTAAAGCTTATACTGTGTTAACATGGAATCAGGCAGACAGTAGGCAGACAAATGACACCTTCTAGACAGCCCAAGAAAAACTAAGAGTCTGACGGAGTGGCAGGACAGTAAACGCAAAACATGCATGACGATATGTTGCGATGGTGATGTGGTATTGTTTGGAATAAAATATATTGAATAGAAATATTTTGTCTCTTATCTTGTTATTTTTTCTAGTAATGTCCAGTAATTGTCCCATGTTTTCTCCTTGTGGGGGGGAGGTTGGTAACATCCAATTGTAAATTACGTCGCGAGGGATAGGAAGACATTGAAATATTTAACTTTGAATGGCAGTGCCATGTATTGTTTCTATTGCCAGTATTCTCTGCTGGCCTCACCTATTTCTACCGCCCTGCTATTGTCCACTAAAACGATATCCATTTTGCTGTCTGCTGTTTGCCACATTCCACATGACCGCACTATTGATTTGATCGTCATCAGATGTTAGCTTATGGGATCTGAGATTGCATTTTGACCAATACCTTCCACCTCTCCACATGGACTGTTTACCTGCCACTCAGAAGTGATTGGCCAGTGCGACTTGAACTACAAACAGAAACTAGAATCCTTCTGATACCAAAAACTTGCCTTGTTGCCTAAAGATTCTGCGCACATATGCAGATATCTGTTCACAGAGGTCATGAGCGACCAGTTCCACTTAAAAGTAGTGATGTGATCTATTATTAATATAAAAATAAGAATTAGACAAAAAATTATATATAGTTTTATTTTTCAAATGTGTATGATGCGCCACTTTCTTCAGACAAAAGGGATCAAAAGGGATTCTAAAATCTGCTATCTGCTTATTTTATCAAGATTTTCTATAAATTCTGGTAAATGTCAGATATGTTCTCAGCTCACTAGGACATGATGCAGGACGTGATGCAGTGGTAATTAAGGTGGAGGATGTATAATCACCAAGATACTTTGAAAAACTAACATAATAAACAAAAGGTAATTCTAGAGAGTATAGATTTTTGCTTTAATTTCCTGTTTGCACACTAATTTGATGAATCTCACATCCTTCTAATGCTAATTACTGGACTGTACAGTGTGGATTTATACCACCTTAAAAAGCATGAAAAGCCTTTTCTCAGATATACATGGGTGTAAAGAGAGTTTAGCTGGGTTTAAACTACCCCGCAACCTTGACAGTAGCCTGAGGGCAAGCAAATCCTTTCCTCCACCACCTCAGATATGCTAGCTGGAGGTATTCCCTCAACTGCCTCAGTAAACCACAAACATAATCCAAACCCAACACTCCTGAGTGGAGGCTACACAATCTGCACAGAAAACACCCATGCAAAGGCTGAGGACTGAAAACACTGACTCATTTAAACATGTGCTCATCGCCTTCTGATTTCCATATTACCCGGTTAACACTTGTCAACATGAGTGTGTGTGCTTGTGTGTGTTTCTGTGTGTTTAGAGAAGGAAATCTACGCGCCGAGAGCAGTCAGAGCGAAGGCAAGGCAGGAGAGTGTATGCAAGGGAGCTTGTATTCTTTCATTATGTGGGTTATGCTGCAGTGACAAATTTAGAGTGTGTCCTGATTTCCTTGAGTCACTGATCCCCAAGATACCACCGGGAGACTCCGAGCACCCTGTCCACACAAAGACCATGGTCACACAGAGCCGCGACCATGACCACATGCACATGGACTCGCAAACAAAAAACAGGCAGCACGGATGACCTAACCTCCACCACATGGGCTAACCATTCCCTGTCAACACACACACAAACACAACCACAACCCCAAACATATAATCGACACGTACAGGCGGTTTCCTGAACATGGATTACACCAGGACTCGGACTAAACCGTCAAGCAAGTGGAGCATCTCTGTCTCCGTTGGGAATGGGTCTCAGTTTAGTCTGGGATTAAGTACAGCCCTAGTCAAAGTTTGGAAAGGGATTAGGATTAAGCTGGGGCCTAGGACAACAGCCCCTGCAGACACTGTGACACCAACCTCAGCTTGTCAAAGCAGACACAAAGCCAAAGGCGAGCACGCACAGCTTGGCCCGGGTGACTCACCAAAAGCATGGCCACACGCCGCCATAGTGTGAACCACCGCGGCAATTTAGCCTGAGAGCACCTCTCGCACCATGCGATGGCGTTTTAATAGCAAGGTAATGAACCGTCAATTTGTTGCTGAAAATTACTGAAAGGGTATATGCATGCAAAGATGTTTGGAGCTATTTTTAGTAAGTGTGCTGCTCATATGCCCTGCATTTCTTAATTTGCCACACACCCCGCTGTTAGGTGGTGAATGTCAAAGCTTGCTTTACAGCTTTTAAATACTCGCCTCTCTCTCTATGGGACAGGAGACAAGGCTGGAAGTGATGCCATGCAGTGGAGAGACTTCTGGGAAAGGTTCACTGGTGGCATTCAGTCTTATTGAATGAGATGCTATTAAATAAAATGGCATTTGTATGGATTGTTATGCATCGATCTAATTATCTTTGTGTCTGGCCCCCTCCCTGTACCCCTCTGTACCCCTCCGACAAAGTCCCCCTGCCTTCCTCTCCCTCGCTCCTCTCCAGCCAATCCCGCGCTCCGGCTGGATCACAGACTTGCGTCACCATAGCAACAGCTGACGTGTAAAGTAACTGCCCAAAAAAAAAGTTTTCTGTACGAGCGTGTCTGTGAGCGCACACGCGTATGTGCATCTGTGTGTCTGATGAAATCCTCCCCAGTGCTCGGTACACCCATTTTCCTGAAAAAACATTTTTCAATGACCTCATCCTCCCTCCACCTATCCAATTAATAGTCAGGCGGCCGCACTAGTCTCTCATTATTTCTCCCTCTCACCCCCCCCTCCTGACTCTCTTCACTGTTAGTCAATCCGCTCCAAATTGATTTTGTTATCTGTCTAATTCCATATCGCCGCTGCGTGTGGCCGATGTGTTGGTGTTATGGAGAGGCTGCCTGAAAATGAGATGCAGGGATAGGGGGAACAAAGAGACGGCGAGGTCCACAGACACAAAGCTGTGAAGTGTAATGGAGGAGGAGGATGACATCATTGTTTCGGGACAAAGTTGCAGCCATAGGAGTCATGCGGCACTGACTTGGCCCTCCCTTAAATCTCTATGTGACTGTCCATACATCCAGGTGTCAGTCCATCAGTCAGTCAGTGCACAGATCTGCGCATCTGTCAGTGTGTAAATGGGAGCACTGGGACCTCTCTCTGGAGTTTTAAAGTTCCTTTTTAATTCACAAAACTTTTAAAGACAAATGCTTGTTTTTGCTCTTAAAAAGCTGACCCAGAGATATGAGGATTTCAAGCAGTACAGCGCTAGCAGTATTACACAGTACACAATTCATCTTACATGTTTTTGCTGTATATCTCATACATGCACTGCAGTTGCCAGTATCATATTACTTTACATACACTACACTTTGCTGCTCTGTAACACACCACTATGTCACTTATGCTTTAGACAGTACAGCAACAATTCAAGTACAACTGTGGTCGTGGGAAGTGTTTGTGCTCTGCTTGCATTGTAATTTTCAGTCTAACTGCTTTTTTCTATTTCTGTTATATTCTTATTGTATATACTACTCTTTATATATTTATTTTTACTTCTCTCTGTGTACCTGTACTATCTTAGTACTGCTGTAACAACATAATTTCCCCTCTGGGGATCAGGGCTTATCTTATCTGACTCTGCATTGTAACTGTATGCATGCACTATTTAAGCATGTAGCCTACATATGTTTTTATGAATGTATGCATAGTGTAGGCACCATATATAACTTATGTAGGCATGTATGTAAGTAATGTTTTCATTATTAATTTGTCTCCAGTCAATAAAATGTTAGAAAATAGCAGAAAAATTCATGACGTCTGTTGATTGCTTGTTTTGTCCAACCAACACTCCAAAGCCCAAAGATTCAGTGTGCTATGATATATACAAGGGCTGGGCAATATACATATCTATATCATATCACTATAGTGATATGAGACCGGGTGCCCTAGATTTTGAGTATTGTAGTGTCATAAGTGTTGTCTTTTCCTGGTTTTAAATATATAACATGTAACTTTTCCACATTAAAATGTCAACAACTATATCAGTGTTAAATATCTTATTGAGTTGTGTACTCATATTATCTTGAATGTTTTTAACAATGTTCAAACCCAGAGAAATCTTTAATTTTAATTAAGGAAACAGCCCATGTCATTCCGTTTCCATCGCCTGTCAGTGGCGTCATATCCCCTTTGCACATGCGTCAGGGTTGTGGTTGTCTGTCAGAAGCTGTCATAAATTAAGTCTTTATCTGTTTTTAAGCCACATTTTTACAATACACTTTTTAGATATTGGTCATTTTGAACTATTTTCTAACTGGATGAAGAATTTTAGTCATCGAACATCTGGAGCTTTCATTATCAGAGAAACAAGTTTAGGAAATTTAGCGGCAGCTTGGCAACTGCTCCTGCCGTACCAAACAGCATTAGAGAATCAGTCATTTTTGACATGACACTGCTTAATTCAGTGTTTTTACCGGTTTAAATCATCTGGTCCGTTTGTTTTGGAAAGGAAAAGACCTCAGCCAATACTTCGGCTCTTGATAAAAATCTCCTGAACATTTGAATCTTAAGTTATCAGAGAAAAAAGGTGAGCACATATAAACAGGTGCTCGGCTAGCAGCCCTTTTGTGACAAGCCAAACAGCATCAGAGAAACACTGATTTTTAGACGTCAAACTGCTTTAGTCTGTGTTTTTACTAGTTTAAATCACCAGGACCATCTGTTTTGGAGAGGAGGAGACCTCTGCGGATAATTCAGCCCCCGGTAAAAACCTCTTAAACATCTGGATTTTAATTTATCGGATACAAAAGATGAGCAGGCATTAGCAGGAGCTGGGGTGGCAGCCCCTCTGCAGTGAACCAAACAGCATCAAAGAAACACTGATTTTAAAAGTTAACTGCTTTATTCAGTGTTTTTACTGGTTTTAGTCACCTGATTTGTTTGAGACCTCAGTGGATAATTCAGCTCCCTGTGAAATCCTCTAGAATGATGAACACTAAAAGAAATCCAAACTAGGAGAAACAGACTGCAGAGATGGCATTGATCCATCTTTTGTTATTGTTTTGATTGAGACACCCTACTGGCAAAAAATTGCATTTTGTACATTTAAAGGCTGCATTACAGAAAAGTGATGTAATTTTTAGAACTTATTTCCAACAATTTGCCTTTAACCACGTAGTTATTATTTCCATATTACTGTTGATTATTTATCAAAAATCTCATTGTGTAAATATTTTGTGAAAGAAGCAATAGACAACCCGACAACATCATCGCAATATCAATATCAAGGTATTTGTTCAAAAATACAGAATTATTTGATTTTCTCTATATCACCCAGCCCTAAAACAAAGAAAAGCACCAAACCCTCTGAGACACTGCTTGACAAAGGATTTAAACAAATAATAATTTATTGAATTAAAAATCAATTGATGGCTTGTTAGCCAACTAATCAATAAATCATTTCAGCCCTAAACTACACATACATGTAGTGCATGAGTGTATGCAGTTTCTCCCTCTATTTATCTGGCTGTGGGAACTCTACCACCTGTGCCTGCCTCCTCTCAACAACATGGCTGCCTGGCAGGACGGACATAATAACCCGTAACCATGGTGATGGTGCTATAGGAACAAGCGAGAGGCATAGATGGAGAGGAGCGGGGAGAGTGAAAGGAGGCGACCCACTGAGCCCGCTGACACCGTGTCACTCAACACAAAGGTGACTCCTGGAGGTGGGGACGGAGCGAAGGGAAGATCAGGGGCAGAGGGGAGAAAGATCCAGAGAGAGAAAAGACACGGACTCCTTTCTTTGTTTGCCGCATTGTCTGCCCGCTCGCTCCCTTCCTCTGTCACCTTACCTTGCCGTCCTCCCCCTTACTAGCAGTCGGCGACCTCTCTCTTTCTTCATCTCTTTTGTGGCCTTGCCCCCTTCTCATTCCCTATTCACTTCCTTTTGTACGGCGGGCATCTACTTAGAAATGATCACTCCTCCTTCTTCCCTCCGCCTACCACCTTATTCACTTCTTGGGCTACCTTTCCACCTTTAAGCATTATCTGCTTCTCTTTCCCTCTATCACTTCTCCCTCTCATTCCTTTTCTCCATTACTATCAAAATGGTTGCTGTGGAAACAGGTTTATTTGGAAATGGCGGGAGGAAAATTATTCCAGCGCTTTGTCTGTCCATTTTGATACTACTGTGTAAATGAGAGTGTATGTGCTCCTGTCAAGGTGTGCACGCTCGTTTTCTATGAATGTGTGTGTGTATTTGTGTGCCACCCTTCCATTCTTCGAGGCTCCTCTCATACACGCATCTCACATCTGAAGAGCTTTATTTGTACCAAACCTCTGTTACAGACATTGTTACCATAGCTACAGCCAGTGAGGACCACTGACACAATGACAGACACAGTGGCCATGGCAACCCCAGGATCAGTGGTGGGTAATATGATAATTCATGGACGAGGCATCTGACACATTACGGGCACATGAATATGCTCAAGCGTTGGAAAGCCGGCCCGTTGCTGGTAATCCACGAGCCTTTGTGCGGCCAACATGCCGCGCGGTTGACAAAGAATACTCCGCTGTAACCAAGGGTGACCAGAACTAACAATAGCTGTCCTCTGGATAAGCTTGAACAAGGGGATACATACATATCAAGCTGCTTCTCTGCAGTAGTGTGCTGTGCAGCTTGTAACTCAGGGGTCGCCACAGAATTCAGCTGGCTCAATCGATATCATAATGAATCAATAATTCAAGGCAGTAGTCCCCCATTGATTTTGGGCAGCGACCCATTTTTAAAGCCACTCTGCCTCCAAATGCCACGTGATGTAGTGCGTAAACATCCGCACCATCAGCTGTCACAGCTTTCAGATGGTCTGATGGTCCACCTCGCGTTACAGTACAGCACGGTAATGGCATCCAGCAGGACTGTTTTACAAGCAGCGTCCCATCGATAAATCACCTCCTCCAAGGTCTGCTTTAATTCAATCCAGTGTAATCTAATTTTATTGGTATGTACTGTAGCTTCTTGCAATGTCATCTGTCACAAACCATCCAATAAAAGCCCGGGGCCTTGACCTCCTAGAGCGAAGTAATATTCATACAGAGCCCCTCGCCAATATCGCTACCAGTGCATACTGTCACTTCAAAGGAGAGGCTTCTTTGTTGATAGCAAACACACTTAAAAACAGGAAGGCAAACTGAACGTGATGATGGTAAATCTGGGTTAAGCAGTGTAGACTTTTAAAGCCTGTGGTTAGTCTTAGAAAAATACATGAGGAACATTCTCTCCTAAAACAAATAGAAAAATAAAGCTGATTTTTACTTTTTCAACTTAAAATACCCTATCATCATATGGCCTACTTTATATGACCACATAAATCCATGAACTTGGTCTGGTGCTGGCCCCAAGAGGGCTAGGGGGGCCATGGCCACTCTGATGCAACTTCTGGCCCCCCTTGGCAAGAGTATTGAAGGCTGACATTGATGTTTATTAAGAGGCTATAGCACACATTTTTTAAGTTAGCATAAAGATAGAGGTATATTCTGAGACTAGACAATCTACAGCATCCGTTGTTACCAACTATGCCATGCTAGCTTGGGAAGGGAAACTAAATAACACTCCAAATTTAGGCTAGAGTTTGGCAAGGGAACAATTGGCACGGCCATTTTCAAAGGGGTCTCTTGAACTCTCACCTCAAGATATCTGAATAAAATGGGCTCTATGGCTACCCACTGGTCTGTCAACTTGAGATGGCTTGTTCCCAGGAAATGCTTTGTTCCCTTCAATCAATGTACTCCTTTAAAATGAAGCTATATATTAGTGTTTTTAAGGAAAAGGACAACCAGCCTGAATGAAGAACAATGAATTACCTAACACATGTGTACATTACACACAAAACTGGATTGTTGTGGAGCTCAAAATGTTAACTGTAGCAGTAAGAGTCAATGCACATCAGATTATTGGTAACATTAGCTGTAAAAGTCTCCATTTTGACAGTTTTAAACTTGCCCATATACTTAAACAAAATTATAGAATTCCTGATATTCAGTTATGGCTTTTGGTTTTAGTGTGCCACCCAAAAATTTTCAGTGGCGCCATCAGGCCACCCCTATGAAAAATTTCTGGGGGCACCACTGGCTTGTTGTTCACACTTTGGATAAGGTCCTTTAATTCCCATTAAGAGAAATTTTGTATAGTGATGTTTTTGACAGTAGTGAGCTTCCAACTTTGTTGCAACACTTTGTGTTTGGCCGTTTCCTATTTCCACATGACAATGCCCCCTGTGCACAACACCACCGCCAGAAAGAAATGGCTCTCCAAGTTTGGTGTATTAGAACTTGACTGGCCTGCACCCCATCATACAGCTGTGGGATGACCTGGAACGCCAACTGCGAGCCAGGCCTTATCACCCAAACCCCAGTGTTGGACCTCACTAATGCTCTTCTGTCTGAATGGGAGCAAATCCCTGCAGCCAGGTTCCAAAATCTTGCTGAAAGGCTGAAACTAGGAGAGTGGAGCCTGTTACAGCAGCATATTAAAGCTGTAGTTGATAACTTTAATTTAAAAAAAGAAGTTTTGTCATACTTGCTGAAATTTTCACTATATCCAGATAGAAGTTAATAAGACAGTTAGTCTAATAAAAAAAAAGTTTCTCCTCCTTGCTTTAGTGCAGAAATACTCAACTTGTTTTGCTGTGGGGCAAAATGACAGGAGGCCAGAAACCAGTCACAGCCAAACATGTATGGTATACATGAGGGAGTTTTAAGGATCTGAAGACATTATGGAGTTAGCCTGGATTTCTATTTTGATGCTTTTTCATGTACTCTGACACCTTATTTACATTAAAAGTACAAAAAAAAATCTGATTTAATAAAACAATTTACTTTCATTGTAAATTAAAAAATGGTTTGGGCACCACCTGGCACCCTATCACAGGCCAAACGTTGGGTTTCACTACAGCATAGTGCTTCTAATGGCATTTGCAAGAAACCACTGCAGCTGAACAAAAACAATCAATGAGAATGAAGGGGCTTCTAATGCCATTGTCAATTATGTCAATCACTGGTTGTGAACTAAGGTTAAACTGATTCTGTAACTGCATTGCCTATTACTTGCTACACGTTTTCAGATACATATCTTTGTGTACTGTTAAGCTGAAAAATGAGAACGTTTGTGACCAAAAGTATGATAAATAGGACACGCACATCCCCGAAGCCCACTGGGTTGGGTTGCCAGATCACAAAAACATCAAAACCAGGAAAAAAGAGAAACAAGCGATCCGCACACCAAAGTAGCTCCCGTATGCATTTTTTTATTTTTTAGGTTTAAGTTTTTTACGTTTCAAGCGTGATGCTCTTCCTGCAGCTCTATATGTATATGAAACCCTCAAGATATTGTTCTACACTACATATTTTTCTACATATTATATATTTGTTTACATAGTGTGTGTGTATATATATATATTTCTTTCTATACATGATCGCATATACCTCCAAGCACTGTATTTTATTTTATATATGGTAGAATTGTACTCCTGCTATTGGAAATGTACCACGTGGTGTAAATCTTTGCATGATGGGTATTTAAGATGGTGACTTCATGGTAATCATTAGCAGTCTGAGGAAGAGCATCACGCTCGAAATATCACGCTAAAATAAAAAACGTTTGTGACCAAGCCGCCAAGTTGAAACAGCCCCATAAAAACAAAGCACTGCCAACCAGCTGGAGCAAACAGTACACTGAAATATGTTTCTGAAAACGTGAGAGTTAATGACAATGGCCAGAAATAGGCGATGCAGTAACAGAATCTTGATTCATATTTGATCAGCGCTGCCTACTTCGACAGCTTAACAAAATTCATAAGCAGTGATTGACATGACAGCTACGTTACGAGGCCGTACACATGCTACGTCTTCAAACGCCTAGAAAATTCGAGGTCGGGCGCTGGGTGCTACTCTTGCATCTTTTTTGTGCCGGCTTCAAGAGTGCGGTGGCAGGTTGCGTCCGAGGTTGCTAAGCAGTCTTAAGAAGCAACGTATCATAGCCTATTTACCTGAAATCATGAGTGCAGAGCTGATCTACTTCCACGCGCTGTATGTGTGTAGACCTATTGTCCGTGGGACAGATGTAAAGCTGTGGGTAGCCCTGTACTAAAATACTCAACTTCTTCTCCATATTTATCACAGACTTATATTCACGGATGAAGGGAAAGATATCTGTCAGCTGCGCGCTAATATGTTCCAAAAGTTGAATTGAGTTTATCTCAGGGTGCAGCCGATGCACCCTGAAAAACAGATGCTCGGGAACATGTGCGCGCCATGACTGCATTGCTTCGGCGTTTGAGCACGCCTGTCATGCGTGGATTTGAGGGCGCAAAAAACGTAGCATGCGTACGGCCCCTTAAAGACTCCTTTGCTCTGACTGGTTGTTTTTGAACAGCTGTGGAAGATTCTAGCAAATGCTATTCGAAGCACTATGAGGAGGAGGAAGAACATAATTTTTTCATAGACTATGTGTCCTCGTGTACTACTGTCTGGACATCGTAAAAAAAGTGTAAAAAAAACTGTAGCTTTAATACCTACAGTCCACATATAGTCAGCTATCTAAAGTATCTTCCATTATCTTGACATGACAAAATGTAAACTAGAGCCTACTCTCAAACTAAAAACATGGCTACACTGAGTTAAAGTAAGCCTAGTCTCGAGGGTATAGTTGTTTGGCAGTGGCAGTGTTTGACAAAATAATGCATCCGCACAAAATGGTTTTAATGAGTGGACTTCCAACCATTGATGATTATTACTACTAAGAGATGGCTCACTCATTATTTGTAGTCGGCAACAATTTAGCCTTCAGGCTGTTATATTACATGACGAGGGGACGGCGAGCGTCGCCGTACCGTGGTAACCGATTTAGTTGGACGGCTGACCCTAATGTTGTTATCGTAAAGGGAAGATGGATGGAGCAAGCTGAATCTCTCTGCCTCTCTCCCTCTCTCTCGGCCCTGTCCCTGTAGAGGAGCAGAAACTGGGAGAGCTGAGAAATGAAGTGACATCATCAGCGTCAGCCACATTCCAGCGGAGGGAGGGGGCGAGGAGGAGAAGAGGGGGGGAGAAGGAGGAGGGGGAGGAGGAGAATGTCCCAAAACTTTTGAGGTTACAGGACCGACATCCCCCCTCCCCCAGCCCCTTTAACACACACACACACACACACACACACACAGATGCATCCATTCTCCCTCCCTTTGCTTGTGTGCGCATGTTTTCCAGTGCACGTTTGTGTGTGTTACAGTACATGGGCTCCTCTTCCTCATCATGCGCTCCCTGTTTTAATTCATGTGCCTCTCCTCCTGTCCCCTCCCCCAGCCCACCACCCCCCACTCCACTCATACCACCCCCTCCCCTCCTCTCTTTCTCTCTCCACCGACCAGAGGAATGCAAGAACCACATCTGGAACTTATTAGAGAGCGAGAGAGAGAGAGAGAGAAAGGGGTAGATGGAAAGAGAGGGAGAAGTAATGGTGGGGGGGAGGAGGAGGAGAAAAAAAGAGTCAGATTGAAAAAAAAAAAGAAGTCCAGGAGGGGACAGAAAGAGAGAAAGAATGAACTTTGGTAAGCAGAAAAAGGCTCATGTTGAAGGAGGACGCCAAAGAAGCGAAAAAGAAAGTTAACAGCAACACCGATTAATGCCAATTAACCTCAGTGGGGACGGGGCAGGGGAAGAGCTCGGCTGGCACCTCAGATGTGGGTTCAATCACTCCAGATTCCAGCGCAAATGTAGCCTTTGAACCGGCCTCGACCATATTCTGTCTGAATGAGCGGCTTCACTGTCCCCACTGAGGGAGCAGTCAGGCCTGAGTAATAGTCCCTTTCTCTCCGCCGCTGGCCTCCCGACCACTCCTCCTCCTCCTCCGTCCTCGTCCCTCTCTCCTCTCTCCCGGCTCGCTTTTCTTTTCATCCAGCACACCACTCCTCGAACACTACAATACTTCCCCCCTCCCTCCTCCGCCTCCACCTCACCACCTTTAAAACAAACAAAAAAAAAAGTCTAATCACTCTCCATCAAGCTTCACCCACCTGCCCGCAAGACTACCCCTCTTTGTCCCCCTCCTTCTCCCCCCAAACAACTTTTTCTGTAACCCGCCCCACCCCCCCTCTCCATCACCCCAAATTGGTCCTCGCTGCAGAATGTGGCCGTGCAGTTTGGGAAAACAAGGCCAATAGATTCAGTCAGATGTGATGAAGTGTTCCTCTCTTGCTCGGGGGACTCTGCATAAAGAAACATTTTTAAGGGGATGTTTTTTTTCCCTTCGTCTTTTTATAACTTGGATGCCCCCGGCCTGTCAAACACAATCAGATTATGGGGCCTTTAAATCCTGGGGCTTCACTTGAGGAACGTTCATGTAGCTGTTGAGGGTGCTCAGAGGAAATGTCGACACTTTTTGATTGAACTTTTCTCTGACCACAAGTTTGATAATGAATTATCTGACTAAATTCTTTAACACCCCCATTAGGTTTTTACTCTATCGTGTGAAAGCAGGCATGCATGCTGCTGCTTTTTCTCCCAGCGCCCCTTCAAAGAGCATTATAAGACACTCGTGTCCAGAGGAATGCCCTAAACAAACATATCAACTGAGAGAAGCAATCACCATGTCACACATTGACAAACACCCGCCGGGACAGAAATGCCAAGAATTTGTTGATTGAATGGGGAACAACAGGCGTGGATGTACATTATAACATTACGGGCTTCATTCCCAGATTGAGCTGTTCTACTGGTTCAGTGATTGCTTTCAGTGGCTGATGTCAATTAGAGATGCTTTTCGGTAAATAGGCTTCATTCAGATCCCGTAAAAAAAAAAAAAAAAACATGACCCGAATTCGCATATTAACGGTAGGATGCTCCGGAGCCACATCTCGCTTGCTGGGATCAGAATTAAAAACAGACTTCTGCCTCGCTACGTATGTCACTCCGTATCTGAGCTGGAAAGGGTTCAGTATAGTAGAATGGTTCGTTGGCCTTTCAGAGAGGTTTCAGAAAGGTTTGTAGAGCTATAAATAGTTCTACAGCCTAAGCGATAATCCACAAGATCCTCATTGGAGGATCTCGACAAGTTTGACCCTCTGTAGGTGGCACTTTTTTGTATCTGAGTCAGAAAACGTTCAGTATAGCACCACAGAGTGGTTCGTTGGCCATTCAGAAAGGGCTGTCAGAAAGGCTTGTAGAGCTATTAATAGTTCTATAAGTGATAATCAGTAGTAATAATACGATTCTCATTGGAGGATTTTGACAAGTTTCACTTTTTGTAGGTGGCACTGTTTTTTTCTCCATAAGCCCCAGTAGCTACTGCTGCTCATGTTAAATCTCTCATATTATCTGAGCAAAAATAAGAGTTCTCCAAAGTGCAGTTTCAGTGGTTATTACATCCCTTTGTAACCAACATTAGCGCTTGAATTTCTCCAGATCTGCATGAACTCGGGCTAACTACTCAGTTCTTTTATTTACTGTGAAAACATAAAACACGTCACTTGCTGTGTGATAGAGGATTTGTTTGCCCAGCAAATGGAAAAGCAGAATCTGGAGTCGCTGTATATGAATCAGATGTAGAGAGCGGAAAAAACTGGAAATTATTTAGATGAAAGTGTCACAGAGAATTACTGGCAAGAATGCATGAAATGTTGTAAATCAGCACTTTTAACAGAGTGTTTTAGCATCGTGCTGGATTCTTTATGAGGCTTTCCTAATTCTTCATTGTTATTTGAGCTATTACAGCCCACTTTGAGTCATTAACATTACACATATAGTAGCAGAAGCACAACTTTGCTGATCAAACAACCCTTGAGCAACCTTTCTTTTTTCAGGGTGTAAAATCCCCCTGAATGTGTCTGACTCCTCCAATATCTGAATATTTTCTCTGCTGAGCACCAACACAAGAATCCGTCTGAGGTCTATGATTCACAGCTGTGTGATTCAGGGCCTGAGCGTACAGTACGGGCAGCAGCTCGTGGCCTCCGTCCGCACAAAAGGACAGAGGCTGACAAATGGTACACCTGCGCCGGAGCCTTTGTCCGAGTCAGCACTTGAGCCTGGCGTCCGGGCTGAAGGTGCACTGCTGCAAGTCCAACCTCAAGGCTCTCTTGCTCATTAGGAAGTTAAAGGCGTGTGTTTGCAATGATTGATTATGCAGTAACATTTAACAGCTGCATTAATGGTGGCGCTTGCTTGGGACTTATTACCAGGTTGGTATAAGGCTGGGATACTAAATCACTCCAGTGGTGTTGCTAGTAGAGATATACTGAATCTAAATAACTTAAAAAACATTCTGATTTGCTGAAGCTTTAATTAGCTGCTCTACTAATAACCATCCAATCATTAGCACTAGTAGGCAATTACATGTGCGCAAATTGCAGGCCGTGAAATACTGTTTTACTTGTCTAATGAAGAGATACGACTCAGGGTGCTCCCAAACCTATCTTTTTTGAGGTGATAGCTCTCTCTGGATAATGTTTACTCCTCTTATGTTTTCCAACCCAAATGCAAAAACCACGTTGCAACATTTGAGACCTTACACCATTTTAAATCTTACTGAGCAAAATGCAGCCCCATTTGCAGCCTGCTAATCTTGTCTTCGGGAAAGCCTCTGAGAGCAAATGTCTTTGTGTTTGAGAGCCCAACGTGGAGTAATAATGGATTATACAGTTGTAACAGTGCAACAGCAGACAATAGGACACATGGCTTCACACATGTAAATAGGCTGTGTGTGTGTTTGTGTGTGTGTGTGTGTGTGCGCGCATCTGCAAGTGTTACTGAGCTAGTCATGTGGACTGAACGGTTTATGAGTGGACAAACAGGGCAACAGCATGTGACAGTGACAAGGGGTCTCGATGGAGAGAGCCCGGGGGGGGTCTGTGTGTTTGTGTGTTGTGACGATTGTGTCATATGTGGATTCATGGAGCGCCTTATGTGTCGATGAAAAGGATCCTGCTCCTTACTGTATGTAGATTGTGGAGCGCGTGTGTGAACCCTAAACAGCACACCATGGGTGGATGCTGAGCACGGCAAGCCGTGGCTGAGTGATACAAAGCCTGGCAGACACGGTGACATCATCACTTTCCATACCTTCCCTTACCCGAACACGCCCCATACCTATGATGAAGTGGTCGACTGGCCGGCCAGCAGCGGCCATCCGTGCACACTCCCAGTCAGCCAAGGTAGACAATAGGAGGGGAAAAAAGGGAGGTTTGCTGTAACTGCGTGGCCACGACGACACACAGATATTCTACGATCAAACAGGTAGCTTATAGAAATTACAAGCATCCTCTCCTCCTCCTCCTCCTCCTCCTTCAGCCTCTGTCTCCCAGCAACTCGGCTGTGATTATCATAAGCCAATAGCCTACCTGGCACCCCACAGGTATGGAGGGGGAGCAGATGCACAGGCGCTGCTGCTGCTGCTGATGCTGCACACGCCTCATTGTGCTGTTGAGATGCACAGAGAGGGTGAAAATGGGCTCTGTGTCAAGCACACAGGTAGGACACAAGGACAGGAGGGTGTGTGTGTGTGTGTGTGAGGTGGGGAGACAGGGGGGAAGAGGAGCTATATAAGCTGTCTTTCACTACAGGATCACCACAGGGGCTGGTGGCAGTGCTCTCATTGACTGACAAGCCATTCAGATGCGATAGCAGTGTGGAAGTGCTGCTGGCATGTAGAGCAGCGCTGGTCAATCACTGTCATTCCCGTCACGTCCTCAGCGCCTCACCACGGCCCGTCTGAATAACGGCACCGAGGGTTTGTCATATGCAAAAGGTCATTAAGGCCGGTGGGCGCGCATGCACCAGTCATGTTCAAGTTGGACTGCACGCACGCGCGCAGCCATGTACTCGCACAGAAGCGTGCGACAATGAACATTAAAAAAAAAAAAAAAAAGTGTGGTGATCCATTGCTGCGGTGCGGACACGCAGTCACACGCGCGCGCGCTCACACGTAGCTGCACGTGCACGCACACGCGCACACACACGC
>JAPZEB010000016.1:4564041-4577769 GCA_029783705.1 Chaetodon striatus
TGGACCTCCGCTTCTGATGGTCCTATTACTACAACACACACAAACACACACACACACACACACACACACACACACACGCACACGCACACGCACACGCACACACGCACACACACACACACGATGATCAGGACACCCTGTGTGGTGATGATTTGAATTGCAATTTTAATGTAGTATACAAGGCAAATATTTATTGGATCTTTGGATTTGATTACACAGATAATATTACAGTAACTGGTAAAATATTCTCATAAAGGGGCTCAGACCCTGTGAGTTATTGGCTCTCTACATGGAAATGGAACAGCTAGCAGCTAATGGTGCTAACTCCATAAACTGCTAAAATAGAGCAAAAGTGCTGACAGAGCTAAGGGGGCTTAATATCAGTACCGGATACCTTCAAGGTATTGGCCAACACAACCTACTACCACGTAATACCAAAACGTCTCCCGTCAAACGACACTTGTATTCGATCCTTGTTGCGTTGCTGGTCTGATCCCAGACTGTTCTCATTCCCCGCTGGATCAGCAAACTTTGTATTTCTGTTTTTTCTAGCACCGCTCCCCTCCCAGCTTACAGTCAGTTCAATGTCTGCCTGCTTAGCATGAGCTAACACAGCAGGAGCTGCTAACATCCAACAGTGAGCTGTTAAACGGTCCCAACAAACTCACACCGACAGCAAAACTTTAATAACCATAATGTTAGCCATGTGATGCTAACAGTTTGCCCTGTCACTGTGTGCGTGCGGCCAGGCGGACTCTACTAATTGTCCCAGGCAAGGAGCTCACACTCCCGCAGCAGCATCTACCACCCATAGAGCTTATGGTGTGGTGAAGTCAGGCACATTTGATTGAGCTGGTAGTTCAGTTTGAAAGGAAGTACTTATTTGGTATCTGTATCACTTTAAGGCTACCAGTGTTGCTACTTGTATCGCAAATTTTTTAACGATACCCAGCCCCAGGCGTTACACTTCTGCGACAATGCCAAGCAGCGGCGACAAGCTAGACAGTGGTAAACACACATGCAAAAACATTCATGCAAGACAGCTAAACCGTCTTACCTCAACAAACCACAGAGAAGTTGGATTACAACACAGAGATTTGGCATGACTTGGTTCTCTGACTCAGTATATCTTTACATAACAAATAGTGGTTTGCTGCTATATTAATGCTCTGAATGTCACATATAGAACCTTTAAGGAGGACAAAATGCTACTCAGAAACATGCTGAACAATTTCGTCAAGTTTGTCATTATTAGCAGCATGTAGCTTGTCAAATACATGAAGTAATCTGTAATCTACAGGGGACACATGGATGACTCTGGTGGTGTCAGAAGACGTCAATATGTAGTTGATCCTCCCCATTCACCTCTGAAAGAGACCACATATTTCTCATCAAGTTTCACTGTGGATTATAAGCATGGTTGCATTCATCTTGCATGGTAAGATATCCATTAAGCTCACAGAGGCCTTTAGGCCTGACACAGTCAGTAACTAAATAGTAAAATAGGTTTAGGACACATTAGGAAAGCCTGAGGCTTAATTCATCGAGTCAAACTACAAGTGTATAGAGGAATTTCCTATTGGCAAGTTTCCATTCAGGTACAAACATGGTATTAAGCCTTGGTTTAGGTTTGTTTTTTTTGGCTTTGAAAATGGCTTACTGTGTGTCACCAACAACATTTGGGGTTGATCATCTCCAGACCTCAGTTAAGCTCAAGTGTGACTATGTGAGATTAACATTGGAATAGCAATTTGTGTGGCTGTCTCCTCACTTCAAATACTACTGCCAAGTGCAAAGTTTGTTTGATCTTTAAACTAGGCTTGTTTTGGAAACTTCTGCTCTGTCGTAAAGCTGCTGTTTTTTTTTACTTTTGACTGTATGTTTACTCGTCAAGCGTATGAATTAAGATGATACAAAGGCCTTCCCTAATTCAAATGTTGTACTTTTTTTAAGGTTGATGGCGGCGGCATTGTTCTGTGTGGCACCAAAGGTTTGCCTGTGAAATCTGAGAGATAGTATACTTAATACGTACCAATAATAATAATTCATTTGATTTCATTGTTTCAGGGAAGAACCAGGAATTAATTTTGTGGTTACATAGTTATGTAAAGCTGTTGATTTCCAGCAAATGAGTTCTATTTAACATTCCTGTAAAATTCACCTAAATTCACCCAAAACACCTATCCAAGGCATATCCAAACTGAAAGCTGATCTTGTTCCATTTTCAGTACATGTACATGCATGGTCTCATTTGAAAGGTAAGACTTCAAGGTTTTTCCCCCAATATTAAGAATCACAGTAAGTGCTTCTGTTATTGAGTTATATATCAACATACTGAAAAGAGTTTTTAACTCCTCTCGATAACAAAATCACCAAAGAAAAATCAAGTTACACATGATTTTCTAGCGTTTTTGTCCAGGTGCTTTTCAAAAAGAGGGTAAAACAATGTGCTGAATGTGTGAATATGAGTGAAAAACTATTCAATGCGGACAGAAATGTCTATTTAGGTGTACATTATGTACAATTTTTTAAAAGCATACATTTTATAAGAAAAAATGTTTCCCCCCTTACGACAACAAAGGGGCCATTTGTTTAAGAACAAGTTAAAAATTCCTGTGGAGGTTTAGGAGTGGAGGACTATTGATTGGCTCTGTAACCCCAGGAAGTGTGCCAGGCACAAGCCCTTGGTGGCTATTGTAGACTTAGTAGGACTATGGAAACTCCTATTGGCTTAACTGAGTTGTCAATCAGAAGGTCAGAGTTCAGCCATATAATTATTCTTATGATAATTATGATTATGATAATACTTCATTGGTGAGTTGTAAGTGTTAATTTGTTTATTTGCCTGACAGAAGTGTTATTGAACCTGCTGTGGTGGTCATAAAAATCATAAAAATGAACTAAAACCTATGAGGACCCGCGGGCAGGACGTTGGATTGTTTAGAGGTTTTAAAGCTATGTACATTTTAACTTAATATTGTAAACTTTATTTTCCATATTGTTATTTACAATTATACCGAGAAACATGTTTTTCACAAGTCCTATTAATGATCCTTTCTAGGACATTACAATTAAATATCAGTTCCTTTCTTATAAGGAAATCATTTGGAAAAAAAACCTTGACATTAAGTGTAACCTAAAGTTTTGCAGTGGCGTGTACCTATATTGAGAGTAAGGGAGGCTTCCATGGTGCTGAACTGATGTATCTTAGTCTGCATGAGGCTGGCTCGGTTGCAGCGCATAGCCGGCATCGTCTGAGACTTCCTGTCTGAGGAGAACAGCTTTGATGCACACATCTCCTGACTCCTGTATAAATAATACATCCACAGAGAGAGTGCATTTATTTGTTTGAAAGACAGAGAGAGAAGAAAGGAAGATACAGAGTGGAAATGTATCAGCTGCACAAACTTTCTAACTAGGCTGCAGATCTCTAACCTATTATATTAACGTGAAAACAGACAAGTTGTTTGCTTTAACTTATCATTATGAAGTCATACAGTACAATGTAATGCCTGTAAAATAACGACAGCATCGGTGGTTAGATTGGTTTCCTGTACGTCTTGCTTTCAATGTGCAATTCTGTCTGCCGCCAGGTGCAATCTCCTGCCGAAATTAAGGTTCCATTGACATCACAAAGAAAACCAAACACAACCCACAACACAAAGAGGATAGTGCTTTTGTTTTCCCTGAAAGCTACTGTAGCTAGCTAGCTATTATAGCTAGTAGCTATTCGCAGTTACCAGAGAGTCTCAGTGTAAGTTCTTGCAGGTACTATCCCCAGTAGCAGAAAACTACAGTACTGTGGAAACTGTGGCAGTTGTTAATTTCTGAGGAAAAAAGAAAGTGATCCAATTGTCCTTGCAACAGCGGCGCCGGTGATAATACTACTTGGAAATGCCCTGGCGGTAACATTGAAAAGTTTGAAAAATTGTCTGTTTTCACTTTAACGTAGCATAAAGTAACCAGACACCCATCTGAAAGAATGGGTGATGCAACGATTACCCATACCACATAAACAATTCTATGAAATCTGCCGTGACAACTTGCAATGATACTTCCTCCTAACTAATGTAAGTGTAGCTGGGTTTTAAATTTCATGCAGGTTTTACAGGTACAATTACAGTGCTGGCGGTTTTCCAGCCTTACCGGCCAATGTTCCTCTTTCCGATGTATCTGAGCTGAATCACACAGATCCTGCAGGGAGAGTCAATATATCATATTATTATCAGCAGGAGATGGGAAACTGCATGGGCATCCTGCTCAATTTACTTTTGTTTTTCATTGCTGGTAACTTTTCAATCTTTGTTTTATTTGGTTTTGGTCAGTGAGCAATGAGGCAACACTGCAGTGTCCGAAAAAATACTATCCAGTTGTCTTTTAGACCACAAGGACTTTTGTGTTTGCTCGCTAAACGCATTTTTGTGATGTGTTTCCACATGGTCTTCCTACAAACAGTAAAGCAAAGTAAAAAGAAAAGCATTTAGTTCCGGATGGCGGTGTTTATTTTCCATTTTCCATGTCACCTTTCGCATTCAGTGTCACTTGCATAAAACAACTTGTCAAACAACAGCTGATGAAAGACTGTTCGCAAGAAAAGAATGTAGCACGACTAAAACTGAAGACTTTAAAGCTACAGTTAGTAGTTTTTATGAAATTGATGTATACTCATTTAAAATGTCACTACATCCAGACAGTAGTACATGTGATAGATCTGTGAAAAAAAAAATCCTGTTCCTCCTCCTCGTAATACTTCTCATGGCATTTTCCACACTCAGCCGCAGCTGAAGGAAAACAACCAGTCAGAGCCAAGGAGATCTAATGCAGCTGTGAGTCATATCAGTCACTGTACCTGAAGCACTGATGAAACAGACAAAGGGACTCCTAAACTCTAATTAGTTGTTTTCATTCAGCTTTGCAAGATTCTTGTAAATGCCATCAGAGGCACTGTGAGGAGAGGGAATATTAAATTTCACAGATTATCCGTCTCATGTACGTCTGTCTGGATACAGTGACAGTTTCAGAAAATATAACAAAAAATGTATTTAATAAAAGTTGCCAACTACAGCTTGAATCAACACATGGTTTTACTGTATTACAGCTGGCCATTATGAAGTGACTATTTCTTGTCCTCTACTCACTCTAGCAAACTGAGGAAGTTCATGATGTCTTGAGGGCCGACTTTGTTCCAGTAAGCCATGAGAGTGTCTGCGGACAAAAAAAAGACAGTCAAACTCTTTGATGCATGTTTTTGTTAACCAACATTAATCTAGGTGTAGTCAGGTTTGAATAAATAGTTCCTGTTGATTTTAGAGGAGCCGTGTGACTAAATCAACTAAACATCCTAGATGGGACATTCCTGTCTGACAACTAGTCACTTGATTTTTTGTGTTGTAGCCAAGCCAAGTTTCTGCATGGATTCTATTCCAAAATAGAAGAAAGGGACTGTTACATCATATCCTATTGAAAATGAATAAAGTCCTGACTGTACAATGAAGTTACAGATCATCACTGACCGTCTGACAAAGTTTTGACGATGTGCAGGAAGGAGAGCAGGAGGCCCTTGATCTCGTACTGTCCCAGTCTGCCAATAGGAGGCATTGGGCTGCTGCTGCTCATGGTGGAGCCACGTCTCTGCAGCTGGAACAACACACACAAAAACACACACTCAGTGGTGAGATATTAAAACTTGTGGGATGATAAAAAGCAGTAAGAGCCAAACAAAATTATTCTTTTGTATTTGGTAACATTTTGTGGCCAACAACTTTACCTTTGAGACAGAACTTGATGGGGATACAGCACACTTACATTTATTGAGACATTTCAGGCATTATGTTATATTTTTCATTTACACACACTATGTTTGATACTATGTTTGGGATTATTTTCAGGCGAGATCAATACACATTTAGTGCAACAGTACTTACAGAACAAGATGTATGTGGGATAGAATAGTGTGACTTTTTGTTGTTTGTTTTAATAGTTTTTGGACAACAATGGAGCTCTACAGCACAGAGAAAAAAACATCCATCTGGTGGTGACTACACAGATAACACTTGGTAGTAGATGTCTTCCTAAGTCCAAAATGACGGACCTGATTTCTAATTAACCCAGGAAATTTGTTCCAAGATGTAGTTGGACCCATTTGTTTTATTATTACAGACCCTGCCCAAGAGGAGAGATACTCCTATGGACCCCACCCGTGAATTAAAACTGCTACTGAAGATATTCTACTACTTAAAAATGCTTATCATGTCAGATACAATATACTGGTCTTACTCAACTTATTGTATAGAACGTTTAATAATGTTTCAGATGTCTATTTTTATTTATTTTTATCCTATAGTCACTTTGTTGTTGTCATGATGTGAGCTGCTGTAACGCCTTAATTTCCCCAGCCCATCTTCTGTCTGCTCTGCCTCCGACTCGCTGGCGCTGCTGCTCAGCATTTTCTTTACTATACTTTCGCTCTTGTAATCTGCCAGCCAACCAATCAGCCTAACAATCACGGAAGTTACACACACAGCCTTTATCCTCATGTGCTTGGCTGGCCTGTGGTGTGCACCAGGGTTCAGTCCTTGGTCCTGTTATACGGATGACCCACAGCTATACCTGTCCTTTGATCTCAATGACCTTGCTAAACTCTCTGCTTTGCAAAACTGTTAAAGCGCTGTCAGGAGTTTGTTGTCATACAGCTTCCTCCAGCTTAACCCTGACAAAACAGAAGTCCTTATTTTAGGCGCTTAGAACATTTCTGAGAAAATACAGCAGTGTATTTGTCCTGTACGGCTACTCAACATTGGTTACCCTTAGAATGCTGAATTGATTTTAAAACTCAGTCACCTGTAAAGCACTACACAGGCTAACTCCGCTTTACGTTTGTGTTCCCTGGCTACAGTGCCACTACGATCCCTTAGGTCTCCTGACCAAAGCTTTCTAGCTGTCCTGAAATCTTGTCTAACAACTAAAGGTGATCATGCTTTTGCAGTTGTAGCTCCCACTTTTTGGAACTGTCTTCCCTTAGCTATAAAAAAAAATGCTGAGCCAGTGGATACTTTTAAGAAGGAGTTAATAACTTATTTGTTAAATAAGCAGTTTTAATTTTTTTTAATGGCTTATCTTCAGTTTATCGATTTTATTGTTATTTTTCTTTAATGTTTTTATTGTAAACCACTTTGTAATTCTTGTTCCAAAAGGCACTTCACAAATAAAATTTACTTAAGTTTCTCTTGTGATCAGTGCTGATCATGGTTTTCTCAGATTCACTTGGGAATTATACAGAATGATTAACAGGCCCGGGACCCATGGTAATGGAATGGGACCCAACATGTACCTATGTGACCATAATAAAAAACGGACCCAGGGTTCCTACAGCCCAAACTAAGTTATAATTTGAAGACTTTTACGATTTTTTTTAATGTTGCATGGAAAGAAATTTATTTACAATTTTAAAATAAAGAACTTGAAGAAAAAAAAACATGGACCAACATCAGTAATGCAATTATAACAGAAAAACGTGACTTGTGGCGAGTTTTCTTAGCGATTTTGTTTCACACTCCGCATGTGGGATTCGACTGGCTTACTTCCCATCATGCTGAGTTTGCAAACTATTTTGCATGAAATACACTAACCCTCATTCGCATTGCCTTGTAGTGTTTCTAGCTATCATAAAGCTATCTGGAGTTTGGAGACAGTGAGGACATCTGCACATTCGTTTATGTAATCTGTAAAGTTTAGGCAACCAAGCGCGGCCAAGAAGCGACATAAAGTTGCAGCCGTGAAAGCAAATTGTCACCATTATGCTGTTGTGTTTTAAATTAACAGCTACCACAAACCAAGGATGGTATGCTGAAAAGTATCTCAAGTATTCATTTACAAGGATGATAAATAGTCCACTACAGTCTGTCTTTATTCAACATCTGGCTAACCAGACAGCGGATGCACACTCAGTTCTGGCATCAGACCAGGGAACATGAAAAAGAATGTGATCACATAAAGCCTACTCATGTAGTGATACCGCACAGTCTTTGAGGTCCAGATCAAAAGAGCTTCAGATTAGATGTGAAATATAAATAAGTATTTGGCATGTGTTTGATGAAAATGCAAGTTTGCTTCCAATCCAATCACATTTAATATGCCACAGTTGCATTGCAGGAAGTGTGAAGGCCTTGTTATGTTGGCCATGTGTTCAGAGAAAGCAGACATCCCACACAGAGAGGACTGTGTAACCCTTTTCAAAAGCAATAAAGAGATGTTTTTCACAGTTTGTTATGAGGAAATGAACTGTAGAGTCTTTAGATATAGTGTGTATACGTGGCATAAGCCCTTTGAGTTGTTAAAAGACTTGTACAAATCAGGGAATCACAGAGCAGATTAAATCAAAATCAAACTTTTTAAACAGAACAAAAAAAAGTGTCAGGCTGTGCTGGGGCTACATTAGTGAAGTGTTAAGTAATGAGGGGTCGGGTGCTGCAAAATGATCTCACCTCAATGCTGTCTGGTGTCCCTGGGTCCATAAACAGTGAGCCTCTGGAGTCCTCTCTCCTCACAACATGGCCGTTCTGAGAAGGCAGACCTGGAGCGAACACAGTGCAGTATTTTTAATACCAGCTGAAAGCAACACAATTAGGTATATATGCAATGACTCAATTCTTACAAGCTCAATGGCGGTGACATCTGGAAATTTAGGAAAGATACTCTCCCAAGCACAACAACAAATTTAGGCTGATATTGGATGCAAAAATACATACCAGATGCACTGTACTGTATATTGGGCTTCCATTGATACATAATATTTAGCAGATAAATACATCCTTTAAGTGGAACTCCATCAACAATACTGAGCCTTTGAACCCAGCTGCATTAAGTCTTCTGTCACTCGGGAGAGGCTTTGTGAAGTCTGAGAACATAACCCTAGTTATGTCAGCAGGGAAAAGAAGCTATTGAATTGTATTTGAGGAAGTGTGTTGGGGACTCAGACTAGAGAGTAAAGGTCAGATTACCCTCTGCTGCTCGGAATTTTGACTACTGTTTATCTTCAGTCTCTTGTGGTTTTATGAAAATACTATACTGAATTTGCTGGAAAACTTTTTGTAAGATTTAAAGGTTCTCTACATGAAACTCTGAGTGCAAGAGTTGTCAGCACTTGTGTCTCACTATGTAGAAAAATAAGCTAGCAGCTAATAGGGATAACTGCATAGACAGTGCTAAACAATGGGAACAGTGCTGACAGAGATAACAGTGTTAACTAGGGGGGGAATCAAAGGGTGGGCACTACACGTCTGTGATGATGCCACCCTGATATTAGCTGTAACCACCGTATGTGTAGTACAAAGTGCCGGAGATGAGCTGGCCAGAGGGATACACACATGCACTGTATTTTTACAAAGACAATAATGGTTTGCTGCTTAAGCATCCTGATATCTTAAATTCACATAAAACACCTATCCAAAGCATAGCCAAAGGAAAATGAAAGCTGTTCTTGTTCCATTTTTAGTACATGTGCTTGCATGTCTCATTTGAAAGGTAACACTCTGTCTTCCCAAACAGACGGAATCATTGTTAGTGCTTTTGTCATTGAGTTACATAAGTTACCACACACTGAAAAAAACATTTTTTTGCCTGAATATTTCCTTCAAAAAAAAGTTGCTGCAGATGATTAGAACTGGGAAGTATTAGCTGGAAAACACAACAGGGCCATAACATGAAGCCTCACAGAGTCTTCAGATGTTTTGTCTTGGCACTTTTCAAACAAAGCGGGTAAAACAATGTGATAAATGTATGATTATGAATGAAAACCTAAGACTGTTTTTTTACCTTAAGACAACAGAGCCATTTATTTTTCATTTCTGAACATTTATGGCAGTTTATAATGACAATAAGGGGTTAACAACTGCTCTGGAGGTGAAGAGTGTTTTTGATTACAAGACCCATAGAGAAAGAAAAGATATTTTATTAATCCCCAAGGAGAAATTCATTTCTTTTACTCTGCTGTCATACACACACAGGCCTAAAATACATACAGATGCACAAACAGGACCTATATAGGCATTAAAAGGTGAGATGTTTGAGCAAGGGGGCTGCTTTGGACAGGCACCCTGAGCTGCTCAAGGGTACTGCAGCAGTGCTCAGTGGGTGACCTGGCACCTCTCCAGCTCCATGCTCCATACTTGAACCGGCGAACCTCCAGTTCCCAAGCCAAGTCCCTATAGGCTGAGCTACTACAGCCCATAAGCCATCAGGCCAATAGCTGGCTACTGATTGTCTCTGGGGCTTAGAAAGTGAGGGAGGCAGTATCTTCAATACAGGCCCTTGTTACTTTTTGAGCCCCAGACTGTCAGTATGGAAACTCCTATTGGCTCAAGTGAGGTTTCAATCAAAGGTCAGAATTCAGCCACCATTTTGACAGCGAGAGCTTTGCATCTTTACATGTAAACCAAAGAAATGATGGATAATAAGTGGAGAAATAGGGGCATCTGAACAGTTGGCATAATATTGATCTGTGGATTGTAATAATGCTTCATAGGTAAGTTATAACTGAACACTAAAGCTGAGGACAGACGCAATAATCTGAAAAGATATATATTCATTCAGTTCAGTGTGTGTTGAACTAGTGTTGCCTGTTGCACTGACTGTTCATTTTTTGCTTCTTGTTATTGTTTTTACTGTAAAATCCTTCGTCCTTCCGTAGGTGCTACTTTCCTCTTGACATCCACTCAGGTCACAAAAGAATGCCATGCGGCTAAAATGTCTCCATCACCACAGAAGAGCCAACCTCGGGTAAGTGTTATGAAGTATGTGGCGCCCAATGCAAAGAAATAAATCAACAACAATGTACAGAACACTCTGAGTGGCACGTCTGGCACACGGCTGCTGCTTTCAGATAGAGTGCTGCTAATGGACCGAGTTGTGAGTAACATAAATTCTGCTTCTGTGGTGATGATAATGGATGATCTGTAAACAGGAAGAGGAGGAGGCCAGACGACATATGTATAGGAGTAGTGAGTGCGGTTCTGAACTCACCGTGGTCTCTGTCGATTGCAGTGCTGATTCTCCTGCTGTCTGTGGAGCCAGTTGATATTAGGTCGTCTCTGGAGCCCTGGACAACCACAGGATGGAGGAAGGGAAATCTGACTTACTGTCAAAATGTTAACTGTTACATATGTAAAACTTTCTTCAAGTTTAGGTTGAGAAAACTGGAGAAATGCTTAAACTTTATGATAGACAACATATATATGTCTCAATCATTTGCTGTAAAGTGGTCATAAAACTCAGCCCAAGCCGTCTTATGTCAGACTTTTTCTCATCTTGACATTCCAGTTAAATCAAACATGTTCAATAGTACTATAAGGTTTTAGTCTTGGCTCATGTAAACACTGAAGTTCAACAACATGAACACTATCATCATCGAATAGCTGCACTCACTCTAGCACCAAACAGGAAGCAGTAAATCGGGTAGATAGTAAAGAGAGGAGACTCTGAAGAGGCACAAGAACATTGACAAGTCTTGGTTCTCTAGATATGCGGAAAAGTGGAATAAACTGGTGAAGTTGTGAAGTATACAAAAGTCTGAGTTTGATCCGGCATGTATCTGACCCAAAAACCAGCACTAATTTAAGTGACAAATCTTTATTCTTGAAACAGTTCACCTCTCATTCCTATGGTCTCCTCCCAGTGGTAGCCAGTTGAGGCTACAAAATCCAAAAAGTAAAGTTTGAACACAAATACAGTTTATACTTAATGGATTATATTGATGCTGAATTGACAAGAATACTGTTGACATGTGAAGCCTTTTATCTTGTGTTTCTAGACTTATGTGTTTATGCAGACACATAAGGAGCTGTCAATATGTCATATTTCTTTAAGGGAGTTTGGTGTAATATTTTCCACCAGGAGCAGGATGGGCAATAACTTCAAAATAAATCTAGTTGTAGTCTTGCAAAAAGTGACCCTGGAAGATTCCCATTCCTGGCAAAGTCTTACAGCGTGCAAAATCGTGCTAAAATCTGGGCAGGGACATATTGTCAAAAGAACTGCATGACTTTTGCAGCTGCTAAACCTGCACAAAAAAACAAACATGTAATCATCAAAGCACCAGCAAAGGGTGAAATGCACCCCTTCCTTTGCTGTCAGGCCATTAGTGTCTCCATGTTCCTGTGCTATTTACACATATTTACATTAGAAAATGCACATACATTTATCACAAAATTGGCTGATTTCTTTGCAAATGTGCCTCATTGCAAAGAACAGCGCTAATAGCCACATGCAGTTACAGTGAAATTATTATCGTCTGCAAAGAGTTGATAGTAACTGGACCACATTTGTGCAGGATGTCACAGTCATACTTTGCAGTGATCATGGCAGCAGTCAGGTGAGGGCATCTTCATGACCTAGTCAGGACCTACAGCTCGAGAGCTAAAAATTTCTATATCCTTTTTGTTGTTGCCATTGTTCTGCCTGCTGAGTTCTTGGCGCAAAGGCAACATTTATACTTTGCACATGGATAATTGCAATCAGATGGAAAAAAGGGCAAATTGCACTCATCTGCAAAACTTTATGGGCATGTCAGCACTGTGAAATTAGAGCAATATCTTTTGTGAATCAGACTTTGAGACAAGGAACATAGTGGTTGCAAGTGATGCGAAATAGTGTTATCAGCAGCCGCAATGCATTCTTTGTGAATTTGCCTGTCAGTGAAAAGACACACACAGACACAGAGTCCAATAAATTGTAACAGTGAATCCTCCCTTAAGACTTCTAACACGGTCGTATGCCACTGTTCAAATATCCCTTTTTTTTTCATAAAAAAGCTACAAATTTTCAGGCAAAACTTGGTTCTTTGTTATGTGCAGATGATTATAGGCTCCTCTATACTTCATTTAAGTCTCCTTTTCACCTGAACAAGGACAATCTTTACAGTAAAACAGTTTTATAATGTAATAAACAATGCATTAGGGAGCAGACATCAGTGCTGTAAGTGTGCACAAGAAAGCAGTTACAAAGCACTATGTAACCCCACTGTGGAAATCCAGGGTTGTGAGGGGACTCACATTGAGGCCAAGCCCGGGGCTGGAGGTGTGTGGCTGGGCAGACAGCTGCTTCAAATTCTGGTAGAGCAGTTCAAAAAGTGGCAGGTAGAGTAAACAGATCCTGGCCTGTTGGTTCTGAAACATTAAATATGACCTGATGAGCTTTTTAATAACAAATGCAAATCAAACTGCTAAACAGTTAACGATGAGTGACATTTCATTACAATCATTACAATCATTACAAAAGCAGACAAAACAACTAAACCTGTAACAAGAGTAAGAGACTGTAGTTAGAAGTTAAATACACAGTTGCTGCCTGTCCTTAAACACACAGCTCTATCAGCTCCTATCAGAAGGTTCCTGCCCTCTGAACACAGGCTTGTTTGCATAACAGACATCAAAATCTTGTTGGGGGTTGAAAGTACCGTTTAACCGCAGTTTATTATATGTGCAAAACATTAACTTTTCGCGTGCGAAAAATGGGGATCTGCTTCAACAGGTTGCACTGCAGGAGAGGAGACAATGTGTCATACATGAGTAGCTTCAACTAAGATTTTAAGATTATTTGCTTAGCTGAGAAATGTATGCAGCAGAGACAAACTAACTTACCCAAAATTTACATAAGCATTACAGGTGCAAAAAGCCCAACCCCCACCCCACCACCAACACAGAAAAAATAAATAAATAAAATTTTAAAAAAAGTAAA
>JAPZEB010000016.1:4577869-4593959 GCA_029783705.1 Chaetodon striatus
CACTGCATGGTTCCCTCCCCACCACCACCACTGAAAAAATAAAGAAATAAAATTTAAAAAAAAGTAAAGTGTAAAGTCTGTTTATTTTTTTTTTTTCATTTTATTTTTTTTCTGTTAAAATGAAAAATTAAATTTAAAAAAGAAAAAAGAACAAGAGAAAAGTGAAGGCAAATGCCTGTTTGTTAACTTTATTTTATTTTATTTGATCTTATTGTGTGAGGTCCTATATCAGGAAATGTTCTGTTTATTTTATTTATTCTTTTTTTTTGAGGTCCCATGTCTGTTAAAAAATACAATTAAGTAAAAAGAAAAGAAAAAAAAGTGACGTGAGTTTTAAGTAAGAGAGAGAAAGTTTTGTAAATTTGTTGTATAGGTGCCAAGAAAAGAAATTTCAGGTCCAGTAGTACAACAACTAAAGTTATGATTAATTTGCTAGTCATATCACTGTCATTCTCAGAAACAATTATTCTGAACAATGACTTTGTTCTTCTGATTTCACCCTCTCTTGTATCTACTTGTCTCTTCATCCTCTCATTGTCAAGCACCCTGCCCTCCCTCACCTTGAATGCTGTGTAGCGGTCGTCCATGGCATGTTTAATAAGTAGGTTCTTGAGAACGCTCACGGCCAGCTGTCTGACCTCAGGCCCTTGCTGCAAGGCCTCGGCCACTTCTCTCAGCAACAGGCCCACCAGGAAGTGGTTTCGGCAGTAGTCTTCTGTGAGGCTGAACTCCAGACTCTGCTCTGTTGTTAGGCCAGACAGGAAGTGTCAGTATATAAAGCATGGGCTGAACTGAAGCTGATAACAATATGGTTTATTTGGACATACTGTTTGACTTAGATTTAGGTAGTGAATGGGGGAAGTTTCCTAATACTAAAATCTGATAACAAGTGTTGTGTATTTTTGCTGCATTTCCTTCTTACGCAGAAGATGTCAAAAATAATAAGTGCTTTGCTGGTCTTACATTGTTTAGTTCAGTATGTCACTGAACTAAACACATGTGGTGTAATCAGTTTTGTGCAGTAAGTTGTAATGTACTGTAATACAGAGGCAAACTGTGGCAAACATCCAATCATTCAAAGTGCAACACTGCAAACCAATATGCAACAGAATCTTAACAACACAACATTCATTCAGACATTAATGTTTGCACACCAAAAAGGAGGAATTAAGAGAATTAATTACTCATTATCATCATTATGAAATGTCTAAGGTTGTAAATGTTCATTCTGTATGTTCACAAAAGAACAATCAATCATCAAGAATCAGAGAAGCGTGCCACTGGAAATGAGAAGTCATCTCTTTCAACACAAACAATGACATACAGTTTCACAATAATGCTGTGTTAATATCAAATCAGGCAATGCATCCTGGGAACTGAGCACCCATCTGCAATTATCTTCTCTAATGTCAGAGACAGACAGGCAGACAGAAAGAAAGAGACGCAGAGAGAGAGCAGACACAAACAGCTAGAGAGAGAACCGCAGCTTTGTGGAAGATGTTGTTGTTGTAGCCACTTGAACGTTAGAAAAAGAGGGTCAGCTGATTCCCACAGCAGCCAAGCTCCTCTCCTCTACAACACACAGGCTCGGGCATGTGAGGGCGTTATCCTAGCATTAGCATTGTGCTGAGTGAGTGGGAGTGACAGGGTGTCCTATGAGAAAAAGAGGGGGGAGGGGGGGCTGACAGGATGGCAGGTTAGTGCAGGTCAGAACGAGGAAGTTTGCATACGGCGGCAAACATGGTGACGTTGATGTACGATATGGTGCAGTGAGCGTCACCTACCTACAGGGCCAAAAAGCTCCGTCGCATACGGAATAAAATCTGACCACAAGCAAAACACAAAAAAAACAGAGAGGGAGGGAGTAAAAATAAAGAAGTTGGGGGTGAAACTGTAAACAATCCATGCAGCATTTCCACAGCACACAGTTGTTTTGCTATTTACTTGTGATTGTGTAACATGTGGTGTCAAGTGTTGGAAAACTTGTTAAGCAGGTCTATATCAGAGTAATGGAAGGTAGGTGTGACTCGCCATCTGCTAACACCTGTGTATGCATGGGTCGAACAATCAGGCAGGTTAATAGAGGGGATCAGTGTGGTCGATGCTGGTCAGAACGGGATCGGTGAGGGGTTGGGGGGTCATGTGAGAGCTTGTCAGTGGTTACATGTGTAGTAAGAAGCACAACATATTTCACTAAAGGCAGACCATGATATCTGACTCTCACCTTGTACCCGCTGCAGCTTGGTGCGCCCAAAAGCCATGGGCAGGTTAAGAGGGATGAAGTGTTCGTGGTTAGACACCGTCATCAGGAAATCAAATTTCATTTCCGTCAGCACCTGTGGCAAACATACATAGACATGGGTGTGCACCCCACAAATTCAAATTTTTATCAACTGCCTCAGTGCATAAATTCTCCACACTGTTCAAATATGATCCTTGACGCTGCTGACAGGGCTCCTAAAACACAGCCTGCTGGGTATCTGTGTTGCCTTAATTTGTTAGTCAAATATTCGTCTGATATAGGCAGAGCTGTGGGGCAGGAGAAACAGCATGTTTGTCTGTTATAAACACGCAACAAGTTGTGCAAAGCAGCTTATCAGCAAAACATTTTTAGTTTACTATGAGGCCTGTCACGATAACTACTTTTGTTGCATAATAATGTAAGTACACCCTTTCAAAGAGCATTGAACTTTTAATGTCTTAGGAATATTCACACATTGGAATTGGAATATTAAAAACACTTAAACAGATTTTTAAGTAGAATTACCACCTCACGGTTGTATACTTCTGCAAACTTGCATTTACAGTTTACATCCAGGTCTGTGAAAACATGGGTACTTCACACACCTTTCCCCAGAGCAGCACAGAAGATCTATACAATCTGAGCAGTTTCAAGGCAGACACCCAAGATTAATGTCACCAATTTAGTATCTGACCAAATGTCTCCCCTTCTGTTCCTGAGTTATGACATTGAATTATAGCCATAAATGTGTTTTTGCAGAACATGATGTCAGTGTGAAGCTGACCTTTGACCTTTTGGATATAAAATGTCATTACTTCATCACAATATCCTAGCAGATATTTGTGTGAAATTTTGTCATAATAAGTTAAGAATCTTGAGTTATGTCCAAAAAATATGTTTTTTGAAGTCACAGTGACCTTTGACTACCAAAATCCAATCAGTTCATTCTTGAGTCCAAGTGCACATTTGTGCAAAATCTGTGAGGCCTCAGGCCTCCGAGACTGTGTTGTATTAACTATCTGAAGTGTAAATTCAATACTTCCAAGCAGATGAGAGAGGACAACGTTATCTCGGAGACTTATGCTGGAATAAGGAATACAATCTCACTTCAAAGCAAAATCTGGAACCAAAACATCCCCAGGCGTACACTGCAAAGCACACTGACCAGCAGAAAACAAAACAAAACCAAAACAAGAAACGACTGCTCCAGTTAAACTCTCTGACATTCAAGGGGCAGCCCTCATGCAAGGACAAAGTGACCTTGACCTTTGACCACCAAAAATTAATCAGTTCATCGCTGAGTCCAAATAAACGTTGGTGCCAAATTTGAAGAAATCTCCTCAAGGGGTTCTTGAGATATGGCGTCAGAAAAATGTGACGAACGGATGGACGGACAGACAGACAACCCGTAAATACAATGCGTCCAGCCATGGATTTCTTATGTAAATAAACATGCATGTAAACACAACAGGTAATACTGAGGCCAGCAAAATGGTCAAGGTTATGTCTATACATCATACGATAAAACGACAATGTAACTATCGTGACAGGCCTTGGACCTTGTGCAGTTGCTGTGTGTTGGCCCACTGTGTGATTGCATGTACCTTGGGATCTTTGAGACTGAAATGACACATGTAGTGGTTGACCAGGCCGAAAGCAAAGCCCCTGTTCATGACGGTCAGGCACCTCTGAGGGGAGAAAGCAATGTTGCAATGGGTGCCATCTCAGACAAAACAAATACATTTTACAATACATTTTTGAGACTGAGATTAACACTTTAAAACAGCTGTTGTGGTCTGGAGCAGAATTAAAAAATAAAAAAACAATTGCATAATACCAGCAGGAAGAGAGATATGAGAAACTCAAGACATTCTGACTTGTACAATTTGAGGACAGAAACTATTTCGGGTAGGACATACTGAAGAAAAATAATCTTTCATGGTTTGATACTGCACGGGTGTAGTATCATCAGATAGTTTGTTTCTAAATGTGTCCCTATCAAACAGCCTTTAGTCAGTTTACATGGTTTGTTTCTTGTTTTTGCATGTGGAGTCCAGACCTTGATGAAATTAGCCAGGCTCAGGTTGATGCAGCGAGCTTCCTCCAGGATTTCCATGTGGCGGATGGTGATGTGTGGCATAATGGACAACACCAGCGACTGGAGTGCCTGGTGGAAACTATCGGGGAAGCGCTGGGCCCGGGGCATCTAATGAGATGGTCAGGACAAATATGTGAGTATACATAGCTTGACGGCATCAAGAAGTTAAAATGTCAGTTAGAAAGATTATGAAGACAAATTACTGGTATATAAATACGCTTAGGGGTATACATGTTCTCTAAACAGTCTGCAGTTCCCCTTGTTCTAAACAGCAACATACAGCTACAGCCATGACTTTACTTGCTGCTGTCACTGCGGGTTACACAGCAGATGAGATGCAGACCCAGGGCATCGGAATGTGGAATATACACGCAGTTTAATGATTCACTTTGTGTTTCATGTTCTCTCTTTAAGAGTGTCTGTGAGGTTTGTTTAACTTTGTTGACATGCTTTGTTACACCACGTGGTATAAAGTTGCTTGTGAGATCCATGCCAGATGTAGACATTTGAGCTTTGTGTGATGTCACAAGCACAGACTCACATTGTCAAACACACAAATGTAAATAAACAAAACAAAAAGTGATGAAAAGCTGCTCACTCTTGATTCTGCAAAGGAAAAAGAAACTATACATTACCAACCTTAATGCGGTTGCCTTCTTGCAGGTACTGGGCCATTGATTTGGCCATGGTTTCAAAGAAAAACCAGGAGTACTACGGAGAGGAATGAAAGAGGAATGCAGTTAGGCTACCATGGTATTTCCTCATTTGCTAATCAGCCTGGAAAGTATAACAGTGCTGATATGATCAATCATGTCATCCTAAATGTCACAGAGATAATGTTACAGTACAAGCAGCTACATGTTTACGGACACGTTCTCTGGAAGTGATCACAATACAGCAAACAGAAATGTTATGATGACCCATGTTATAGGCAAACATGCTACCTGCTGTTCAATATTAGTACTGCAACAGGACTGACACAGGGACACTACTCACAGACAAAGTGAGGCAAAGGCAGAGCACAAACCTTGAGCAGTTTGTTGCTGGTGTTGAAGTCAGCAGTTTGCTTGAGGGTGGCTGTTACGGCAGTGGCCAGCACCTCATGAGTGGTCCCTGAGTTTCCTGGTGCAGGGTTGTTGGTCACAAACACATACTAAAAAGATATGGCCAAAAAAAACAAAAAATGTTATGGGATTCCTCTGAATTTATAACCCTTTTGGCAGTGTAAATGGAAGCCCATTTCCACCAATGTGATGGAGAAAAAAATCTGATCTTGAGACGATAACTTCACAAAATGACGTACGAGTTAGTATCCCAAAATAATTAGTAAACATCTCAAAATAAGATAGCATCTCAAAATAATTTGTAAATATGTAAAAAAATAATGAATTATTTTTTTTAAATATTAAGTTAGCATCTCAAAAAATTAGTAAGTATCTTAAAATTATGACTTAGTATCTCAGAATAATTAGTAAATAACTCAAAATTATGAGAAAATTTCTTAGAATAATAACTTACTATCTCAAAATAATGAGTTGCTACGTTAAAATAATTACATACATTTTCCCCAAAATTTACTAAAGGCCTTTGCACACTGAGCCTTTTTTTTCTGTCTGAAATTGTCACACTTAAAAAATAGATACAACCTCACATTGTATCAATTATGTGTGCACACTGACTCTGACCTTGACCTTTGACCACCAAAATCTAATCAGTTCATCATTAAGTCCAAGTGAACGTTTGTGCCAAATCTTAAGAAATTTCCTCAGAGCTTTCTTGAGATATGGCATTCAGGAAAATAGGACAAACAGACAGATGGACAGACAGACAGAAAACCCAAAAACACAATGCGTCCAGCCATGGCTGTCGCAGGCACGGAGGCATAAAAAGTCATAAACACCAGTTTATATTTCTTGTAAATATATACAAGAAAGTATGTATTATAGTACCTTTATAGGAGTGGGCCAAAATTACTCAGTTTGAGACTTATTACAAAATTTGGCCAACAAAAACAAAACCAAGTGATGCAAAGCTTTTGTCCGACATTTAAATTTTAAGAACAGGTTTAATTTTTTGCATTTTTCGCATCCGTAAAAAGTAAGAGAGTTGTTTGACCAAGGAGCAGTGAAGACTACGTGGCATAACCTGTGGGACACACACTTTCAACAGCTCTGATCGTAATAGTCAGGTGGATGAGGATGGGGATGTAATAGAGGATGAAGACCGCACACAGACAGAGAGGACAGCTCAGGGAGTGATTGGCCACAGCCAAGGAGGTAACTTCAATGGAGAGAAACAAGGTAGCAAAAATGTCTTTCCATTTTGTTTTGTATTGAGAATTTTAGCAAAAAATAGAACAATAAAACACATCAGACTCATGTGTAGGGTTCAGTATCCTGAAATAATTAGCAAATATCTCACATAATGACAAACTTTCTTAAATCAATGAGTATCTTAAAATTATGAGAAACTTTCCTGAAGTAATTGGTACCTATTTAAAATGAGAACCTTTCTCAAAATTAGAATTGCAAAGTAATTAGTAAATATTTCCAAATTATGAGAAACATTCTTGACATAATTACTTAGCATCTGGAAATAATGAGTTAATATCTCAAAATACTAAATCATTAATTTGAGAAAGCTTCTCATTATTTTGCAATAATAAATCATTATTATAATGATTTAAAGGATCTTTTTACCCATCACATTGGCTGAAATGGGCTTCCATAAGAGTTTGTGTTTGTAGATTACCTTAACAAAAGAGCGCAGGTAGTGTTCCAGGCCCTCCTCGTGACATCTGGAGACTATATGTATGATCACACTGAAGGCACAGAGCAGGGTTATACTGTGAGCATTTTTATCAGTATAGATTATTACAATCTGCTGCCACATTTTACACAATTGAACAACTGACCGAAGAGAGTTAACAGCAATCTCATGGGTTTCTTTGGTTGCTGCTGTGAGCACCCCAAACAGCTGCATCAGCACCGTTGGTAGGAAGTTGATGATTACATGGGTCTCCATGGCATGCAGGCACTACAGGAAGAAAGAAATAGATGGAATTACAATTGTGTCATGTAAAGTTAGCTCAACTTGGACTTCAATGAGCAAAACCTTTACTAAAGATGTTGATTCTCCTCATTGGGGTCTTCAAGAAGGCGATTTTAAAGGCAAAACTATGGTCACCTTTGGCAGTAAGACTAAACTTGATATGAAAGGGACTTGATTTTAAAACAAGAGAGTTAACACAGTTCTCTTCCCTATTTATGAAAGCAGGGACCAAATCAATTTAATTAAATTGCGTTTAGATTTGAACACTTGAATGAAATCTAGATTTATGTAAATGGAAAACAACACAGGTACTGAAATTAAACCCTGAGGCACACCACAGGCAGTGGGAGCTGAATTGGAGATGTCTTCCTGTAGTGTTGAAGATTTCTGGGAGCAATAACGAGAAATAACAGCCCAGCCCAAACCCGGTGGGTCAGGTCGGGCCACACTGGGCTCGTGCAGAGAATCAGAACTCTAGTATAGATTAATACAAAACTAATCCCTTTCAATCATTTCATACGACCCATTAGAGATATTTGGTGCTGTGGTAAGGCCGTTCCTGGGCACAGCCTTAAGGTAAGGTCGAAACCTTATAAAAATGTAGCGAGACTGTAAGAGGCACACATCCAAGAGGAAGCTACAAAAATTAGACACAGCACTGAAAAAAATTCATATAAATATAGTGAACGAGAGTAAATCTGGGGGGGGGTTGGCTTTCACTTAAACCCTTGCTAGCAATATTGTTTACAAGCAGCAACTGACAATTCCTGCATAGCATACCTTTAATTATATGTATCAAACTTTATTTCAAACCCCCAAATTGCTATAAAAACTGCAGGTTTTAGAGCAGATGGAAAGTTTGTTAGTGCAAAAATGATTTTGATATATTAAGGAAACACAAGCTTAACCACTACATGATCTAGAGCTGCATCTTAGTGAGCCTGTAAACTGTAAACTGATCCCTGACTGTCCACTGCCTCACAGCCTCTCACCTTCAGGTATTTGATAAGTTCTGCTGGGTTGCCCTCTGATGTCGTCCTCATCAGCTGGCAGTGCTGGAAGAATTTGTGTAGATGCAGGTCCTGTGAAGAAAATCGTACAATATTACTATCATTCACACACACACTCTCTTCATACCAGCTTGCTTGATGCATACTGTTCATACATGTAGGTATTCAAAGAATGATTAAGGAATGAAGTGTTGGACCTGAGCATATATTGTTGATGCCACGTGGGTCCTCACTTTGAACAGCGTCTTGGCATTTTCCACCCATTTGATATCTGGCTGAGACTGTTGGAGTACACACACATTTTTATATGGACATTGATCTAACAAAAGACTGACTCAGACATCAGCAGTATTTTATTGTATGATGTCAAACCCTCGGCCCGTCTATTGCCTTTCATTTTTGCTTGAGCATTAGTGGAATCTGGAAAAGAAAATGGTCCTCACTGAGACTTGGTTTAAAAAAAATCAGGACTGTACCTTTCTGGTATCCTGACACAAGTATCCAGGAGGCAAGGTGGCTGCTACAGGTAGCTGGAGCTCTACTGACTGCATTCTCCCGTCTTTTAGCAAAGGCATCCAGGAGTAACCCACTGGAACACAGGATTGAAACATGAAAACTGTAGCCAGTAATGTGATTTTCTATACTTTTTTCAATAATGTTGCATTAAAGGAGACATACAAATACAGTCAAAAGCAGATACAATTCCATGTAGACTCACCCAGTGACTCGACCCCCTCTCTCTTCTTGCTGCTGGCCTTGCTGCTGGACTCACAGCTGATATGGTAGAAGGTGACGAGGATGTGGTGTTTTTCATGAACGTGGACTGGCAGCTCAATCTTCACCTGTACACAGTGGAAGGCCTTGCCTTAAATTTCATAATTGCATTCTTCTCACTGATATCAAAATAGGAACACACTGATACCAATAATGAATTTAAATTTAGTTGTGATACAGAGTACTACTTAAAAAAAAACATTACAAGTTGTCCCCAATGTTAAATTCAAAACTATATTAATTTCGTACTTTGTTGGTCATACTGAGATTTCATCTCTTATTATGATTTCATTCACCTGTGTGACTTCTCTTTACTTTAGAATACATCTCCAATAAAAGTTGCTCATGTTCCTCATACAGTGCCTTATTTTTTATAAACATGTATCTTCATCACATTTCACACTCTTTCAAGAATAGTGGTAGTTTCCATGTTTGTGTTGTTTATTTCTTGCCAAACAAAACTGGTAAAAAACTAACAAAGTAGGGCATCTTGTTTTTGTGCAGAGTGTGTGACTACCTTTAACTCAAAGCAGCGGTGCAACTTGGCCTGCATGTCATTCTGCTCTCTTTTGACTTCGAATGAAAAATAATTAAACACTCATAAATGTTTGTTTTCATACTAAATTGTAGTGGTATTAAGCACTTAGACACATTGGACACATGATGCAGTATTTGTGAATCCCTGAAAAAAAACACCTTATCCACCAGGGGGCAGCACCAGCACCAGCACCAGCACCAGCACCAGCACCACCAGTTCCTTGCTGGTGCTGCCACCAGGGGGCAGCACCAGCAAGGAACTGTATTTTCCCTGTGTCTTGCACATGCTTATTTTCTCACAGGAAGTGATGGTAGAAAATAAGCGTGGCAAACTCTAGCTCTATGTGCATTTCTCATATGTTGATGAGGTTTCCGCCTCTGGCCCCTCTCCAAGATAAACAAACATTTCTCACAGGAAGTGAGACATACTGACCTGACTCCCAACTAACAGAGATCTAGTAACCAACAAACTGCTGAGGAATGTCATGAATGAATATCACAACTCTCCAGTGTATGACAGGAGAGTGAATCATTCATTTGGCTGAAAATGTTTCTCTTGGGAAAGTCAGAGACCTCCATAAGATTGTGACAGCCTTTAATGCTGGTCTTCTGAAATGTCAGAGTTGTTGGTGCATTAATGATAATGATTATATTAATAGCAAGTTATATGACTTGGACTCAAGTCAGATTGGAGTCATAAATGTGATGACTTTAGACCTGACTTGACAAAATCAAAAAGGACTTGCAACTCGACTTGGACTTTAACACCAGTGACTTGTGACTTAAATCGGACTTGAGCCTTATGACTTGAAACACTCGATACCTTCTCCCAAGCCCAAAGATGAAAAAGTATGTTATTTATAAAGTGTGAATCAATTCATGTCCCTCCATTTCCTGAATCAACTTATGTTGACACTTTTCATTCCCAACAAGTTGACATTTAATTCCCCAGATGATCCACTTTGTTTGAACCAAAGTGACGGCATCAAATCAAGTCGCAGGAGAAAACCAGGAGGAACTAATGTTATGTTACTGAGCGCCAGTTGGAAAAAAATTATACCAGAGATAATTTTGTTCACACGCAAAAACTACAAGGTGGTCAACAAAAAAACAAACTGCAGTATGCAAAACATGTGGGCGGAAAATTACAGACGGAGATGCAACAACTTTCAACAAACTTGTTTTAACAAATATAGAAATTTTAAAAAGTTTTCATGGTTTTTGAAAAAATATATATCTTAGTACGCTGTTGTTAAAATTACATCACAAATTACATCATTAACTGTTTAGGACACAAAATTTCAAGTTTAGAATTTAGGATTTGAATCGGGACTTGTCAGTCTTGACTCAGGACTTGGCCCCGGACTTGAGACTTACTTGTGACTTGCAAAATAACGACTTAGTCTCGCCATTGTTAATAAGGATCATTGTTATATAGCATTTTTAGTGAACTCAAAAATTATGCTTTATACTAGTGGTTCTCAACCAGGGGTGACCCCCAGGGTCCTTGAGGGAATTCCAGGGGGTCCTCAGAAAAGCGGAATAGTTCAATTTCACTATTTAATTCACTATAGAAGTGAGCCCAATGTGAGTAAGAGTCATAACAGTGACTATTCTGATCATAGGTTTCACTTCCTGCACTTTATCTCCTCAACTGTGGTTGACAACTGCAGAATTCTGGTCTTAATCATATCTGTCAACCAAAATCTTCTTAGATGGAGGTGCTCCTATCAAATCAGGGTCTGTGACCTAATGTGTATTGACTAAGGTGTTCTAGAAACAAAAAAAGGTTGAGAACCACTGCTTTAGAGCATGAAAAGATTGAGGCAAAATATGTTAAAAAGATAAAGACCATTGTTGTCCTGTTTGAGCAGAAATTCTCCACAATGTGACTGGAAGCCGAAGCATGTGGAGGTAAATCCCAGTGAGCCTGTCTCTGTGTGTGCATGTGGGTGTATGTGGGGGCTCTTAAAATCCTAATCCATTTGATATCAGGGCCATATGGACCCCCTCTGCTCTACCTCTCTAACAGTATCCTGGCCTTGCCTCTATAGCTGAGCTCCTGGCTTCATGTGTGTGTAGCAGGGGCTCTGACTGTTTGACCAGTCTAGTGTGAGATCACAGCTCTGCCCGGAGACTGATTTAGGGGATTATCTCTGTGCTGGCTGAGGAATTTGAGGACTGAAGAGACTGCCTCTTAAAAAAATCTAAGGCTCTAGGCTGTTTGAGGATAATAATCCATGTTGTTCTCATTTCCTCATTTTGTAATTCAGTGTGAATGAGTGTTTCTCCAGTTTGTTTGCATTTTCTGTTAAAAGACAGACTAAGCTTCATGTCTGTAAACCACTAATCAACGTGATGTGAAATTTGAGCCAGTCAGGGTAATGAGCAAATCTTCTCACCTCGTCATAGAACTCCGGGCTCTGATTGTGGTGCAGGACAGCTGCGTAGGTGCTGCTGGTGAAGAGTGAGTCTCCGGGCTTGCCGTAGATGCACTGAAAGATAACAAACAAGCACCTCAGTTGTCAAACTCTGACCCATTTGATATACAGCCACAGCGGTGAGTGAGTGCTCATAAATCTGATTACTGGCAATATTTAGAGAGAAGACAGGGTGAGCGTGTGAGCCCTTCATCGTACGCATCTTTGAAGCACCGACAGATTGAACAAAGAGCTTAAAAACCAGTGAAGAGAGCCTGAAAATATCAAAAGCATGGCCTGTGACCAGACAAAAGGGGCCTCATCAGGAAAAACTACATACATTCTCAGGCCTTACAATGCACTGTTTACTTTACTTTAATGAAGTGACAGTGTACTGCCGCCTCTGCTAGGTGATGATGATGACAGAGGACCAACAAACACAGAACAATTACAACATTTTGACTCCACATGAGATTACACAAGTATTCATTTTTCTTTCCAAATGGCACCGAGAGCCATTAGCCAATGTAAATATGGGATTTTTTTTAAGAATACACCCTCAAACTCTAGAGAAACAATGCATAACCAAAGCTTTCTTTCATATCAGTGTGAAATATAAACCTGTGTAACAAGGTCATGCTTGACCAGATCAGGATATTTCTAACGAGGGGTGACAAAAGGGAAGAAAAACTTCTGTTCCGATGGCTGGTTTGATGCTGTAATTAGGATGCTAACAGTTGTAGTCATCTCTAATGAACAATAATGAGCAGTCCTGGCCAGAGGAAGGATAGAGTTCTGGAGCAAACTGATTGAAATTGAGACTGATTTGAGCCGGGGTCAGAAAAAAAAAAGCTGGAGCCTCTGCAGGAGGACTAGATGAGCCTGGAGAATGGGAGAGGACAGGGTTCAAATTCTCAGCTCAGTCTGGGAGGAAGCTGGAGGTGGAGGAGGAAGAGGAGAGAGGGGGGGATTACACAGATTTCAGCAAAGATCTGTTGTTGCGGTCACAAGGTACAGGAGGACTGCAGGCTTGTGCACAGTGGTGCATGGTGTATGTACCGCCATGGAAGACCAACCCATTCAGAGGCCCTCACAGCAGCAAGTGTAGGGACTGATGGGAGTCCTGATTACTTGAACCAGGATGAGGGTCCAGGTGTGGCAACAGGAACTACCCCGGATCTTATCTGTTAGGGAGTCCTGTTAATACATGTGCTGTACCACACAGGACCAAAATGCTAGCATTTTCTACTGGCTGCGCTCAGCCCAGTCACCAGAGAAAAATGTTAGCACTGTGTGTTTTGGCAAACCATGAATAGGTCACATTTGCCTATGCATCATGGGCACATTTCTAAAGTGATGTAGCATGTGAGCTGACTTTGTCATCTGAAGGTGGAGAGGATGGTGGATGGTTTGACACCTAGGTGAGACACCTGTCAAGCTGCAGACCACTGTTAAAGACAAACAAACAATTTGATTTAGCAAGTCACTGTTGTTTGTTTTTTAGGCAACAAACGTAGGTGTTTTGTAGCGACCTGTTGCTGTTGTTCCAGCAGGGATAGTGCCATTAAAAGTGGTTGTCTTTTACCTAAACACTGCTGCTGACCCAGTAGCTATTGTGCTGCCAAAACCAGATATTTTAATCCAAAAGATGATCTTTTCCTAACCATAACCACGCAGATTTTGTGCTTAAATCTTACCACATGTTGACCACAACGCTGTTGAAGCGTAAGGTTCTGTGTATCAGCTACATTATAACCTGCAAATGTAACATATTCATGGTTTGCAGAAACTGGGAGCTGTCATGATAACCACAATATTGCAATACCTTGCTACTGACAAGCCAACTGCAAAAGATGGCAAGCAACTGCCACAACTGCTATGTTTTTGTCTTTTAATTCATAGGAGTGCTGCGTATTTACACGCTGCAGCCACTCATCCCTAAGTCAGGACAAATACCACAAAGACCAACAGTAAAATCACTGAACAAGGAGGAAAAATGAAAACTGAACCCAGACCATCAGGTCTGTCCTCTCTCCTTCCATGTTTCAGCCGTCCCCTTCATCCAGAGTGAGTTCTTCACCTTGTGACAACATTTTACTTTCGTGGATATTTGTGTATCATAGCAACCATACATAACCAAAGCATCTCAACTGAAAATACACTGCACCCTTATTGTGCCTCCTCTGTGCTCTGCATTTAACAATTAACAAGTATTGAATTTGTTATAAAACCAGGTCATCTTTAAAAAGAAACAATATACTTAATACTAGTATAACAATAAAGCTTATTTATAAAGCACTAAAATTAGGATAAATGAAATAATTTGCAAAACTAAAATGGCAGTAATATCATATATTACACTTTTGAACCACCCTTAATAGTTGAAGGGGAATTTTCTTCCCTGGGACATCCCATTCAGGAACATACAATGCTAATATTGACTGTAGCGATTGGGTTGCTGCACTGGTAGAGCAACAAATGTTTCACATTTATAAACTCCATTTTCAGGTACAAATAAATCAAACCTTAGGCTAAAGAGTGTAGGTTTGACTGGCCAACAACATTATTTATGACAAAGACAACAGTTTGAAGGCAGCAGATATTGAATGTATTTTCAATCCACAGCCTCTGGGAAATCCCATCTTCGTCAGTGCTCATATTCCTGTTCCCCAAAGCTTCTAAAGTATTTCCTCAGTCAGATTTGTGTCTCATGTAAAACCCAGAGCCTCCCCGAGCTTCCGCTGGCTCTGATTAAAATCTCCTGAGAGGTGTGCTGCTGGCTCCTGATCACTGTTTGTAAACACATTTCTGCCCTGCTGTACTCCAAGTATTGTCTGAGACCAGACTGTACGGTATCTGAGGTATAACACGCATGACTGCATGTTGATCTGCCCGTCTGGACCGACCTAATCGAGGGCATCAAGTGTAAATGTTTTGGCGGTTGAAGTCAAAGAATTTGTGTTTTCCTCCCTCCCTCTTGAAAAGTAAAAAAGAAAAACAATCCACAGGGCTTTGATGACTGTTTCCATCCACAGATATTTGACATGTGTGGCCAGAGAGGAATAGTGAGGAAGAGAAGAGAGAAAAAAAGTGACCATTCATTATCTTCTCCTGCCAACTCTAATAACCAGCTTCTGGAAGCGTTTCCTTTCTCCTTCTCTGGCCCCTCAGCTGCACTCTGACTTCCACTTTGTGAAAAGCAATAAAATGAAAAGTTTATCAGGTTTGAGGTCTGTCCTATTGATCAAATCTCACTTTGGGCATTCCACAACTTTTCATGACAGTCTGAATGTTTGTGCAACCTTAACACCAGAATCGGATGATAATAAAGTGTGTGCTTGTTTCATCCCACAAACAAACAAACCTGTTCTTCCTTCTTTTATCTTCTGCTTCATTTTCCTTTGTTCAGTCTAAACTTTATCTGGATTCTAACATCTGCCTTTTTCCCTTTCTGCTGTATGTTATGCATGCATACTGTCCCAAGCATGACATCTGACAGATCCCTGTATGTATGATGGAGCATGGAGAAGAAGAACAGAAAATGTAGTAACATCTTTTGATAACAAAGTCTATGATCTATGAAAAAGGCATGGTGTTCCTACAACAAATCATACATGTAGTATGTTAAACAGGTATTTTTTTCCTTGCAATAGAGCCTGAAGTCACTGCTCTGCTCCAGACACTGCCTCAAATCCAGTGGTGCACAGTAATTAAGTACATTTACTTTTAGTAAAGTACTTGAGTACAAATCAAGATATTTGAACCTTACTTAAGTATTTCCAATTTATGCTACATTATACTTCAACTCCACTGCATCTTATAAGAAAATATTCTACTTTTTACTCCACTATATTTGTCTGACAGCTTTGGTTACTTCTCAGTTTTTCAGTATACCCTGCTGCACAGTGACAACCACAAATCTCCAAATTTGGGTATTTTTAATTTCAATTCATCCAAT
>JAPZEB010000016.1:4594059-4604627 GCA_029783705.1 Chaetodon striatus
TTAATTTCAATTCATCCAATAAACTAAAACTAAAATTCTCCTACTTCTTAAGCAAAATATACTGTTTTAAAATCCTTGCGGATCAGCTGAAAAATGCATCTTCACAAAGAATCACAAAAAATTGAGATACTTGGTTCTCACTATGGGATGGATCACTGGATGATGCTATTGTCTATCACTAATGGCAGTCAGTCATTAACCACTGAGCCCACCACCGCGATTTCAAAGTTTCCTCCCCCATCCATTCTTCCACCACAACACAAGAAAGCAGATTTGCAGTAGTGCTAATTGGCACTTATTGGTACCTTTTCGAGCAACCAAATTTGTTGCCACTCTCGTTAAGACTTGCCCCCCGTCACTGATCAATATCTGCACACATCCACTGGGCTGACTGTATTTTTTTTAATTCACTGGTGTATACATTTTGTGGGTTCCAGCAGATGGGTCAAAAAGTGACAAAGCAATGTCCCGAGTAAGCTATGAATAACTTAGAGATACATTGCACGCTACAGTCCACCTTTTCCCCCTTTCTCTCTGTCACTCTCTCTTGAACTCCCATGTTGTGGCATTCAGTCCTGTAGTGTTTTCTTTGTCCTTATCTCAGTCCTTAAAATGTTAAAATGTGCACAGCCTTAAACATAATACTTACATACTTTACTTTGAATCATGTTGCAGGACTTTTACTTATAGTGGAGTATTTTCACAGTGTGTTATCAGTACGTTTACTTTAGTAAAGGATCTGGTTACTTCTTCCACAACTGTTCAAATCATGTCTTGTTATTGACTCAATGCAAAGTCTTAGGGCTGCTGCACCTCAGAGTTGATCTCATCTAATTATTGTCACCAGCTGATTGATTTATCACATCTGGTAGGAATCTGTCTGTGTCTATATCTGTTCTGTGAAGCAGTAGCGCTGATGATAGTAAAGGACTCAAATGTTTGCTGGTGGTTTTAATTTACTCTATATGGTTTTTTTGGTGTTTACACTTTGAGCACCTCTATTTTTGGTACACAGTCTGATCTCAGCCAGACCTTTTTGTGGCTTTCTAGCCCAGTTACATTGGTGTGTCGCCCTCTCTAGTTACTGACTCATACATCATGTAGTATGTAGTTCCGTTTTATATCAACACCCTGAAATCTTTCACAATAATGTGTAATATTTCAACCATATTCTCAAAATCTTGGATTAGCCCTAGTGGCCCGAAAACCTGATGAGAAGATGAGATATGCCTCAAGCAACTGACCTGTGAATACATGCCTACATTACAAAGTCAAATGTGTGTATCACGTACACATAAAGCAGCTCACATGTTACAGTTTATACAGTTCACACAACTTACCTTCAATGGGGCAGCACCTTCTTCATCTGAATCTCGGAACTGGATGCACACTGCGATGTTTCTTGCCTTATGTGGAGGAAGCAGAGTCAGCATAAGCAGCAAAGCAAATAATAAGCAAGAGTGACTGTGGCCCACTAAGTCAAATCAGTGATATGTGCTTCATTCTGGCAGCGACAACACATAAACCAATCCCTCATCTAATCCCATCGTCATCACTGTTAACCTTTTTATCCAGCTTCACTGTGACTCACACACCTTGGTAAAGGTCTTCTGGTTGTCATATTTGAGCTGCTGGGGGTAGATGTACAGTTGGTTCTTGTAGGTGGTGAAGGGGTAGTTGTACTTGGCCTCCTCGGGGAGAAACTCCTCAACTTCAACAGACACCCGCTCGCAGCTGTCCTCGAAGGGCTTGACAGGAACGTAAGAGGAAGTGACCGTATCTGTGGGGAACAGAGTACATGAATTATGGAACCAAACCATCACTGCCGTGTTCCCGTTTCTTGTGCCATCCCAAAAAGTCAAGTCAGTGTCATTCCGTACACTTGTGTGTGAAATACACTGCAAATACCCAAACTGCTTGTCAGTGCAAACTCACAAAGTGATTTTGATTACAAAAGCAGTTAAGACCATACATATCAAACGCTCATTGTTTTAGGCTGCACACAAAGCATCAGTTACATCTTATTTACAATTATCCTTACTACTTCCTGGCAAAGCTTCTGAGTGCTTTTTTCAATTGCTAAAATTAATGCAGGATGCTATGGTTTATCCTTTATCATACCTCCTAAAATTCAAAAATTATACCTTTAAAACGATTACAAGGGCTTTTTTTCTATTCTCAAATGTATAATTTGCATTCTAGGAACAGGAATATTTCGTTTCCGTGTGGTAAGGGAACCACAGGTTTGGTCTGGCTATTGTTTGACTGTTATCTCGTTGATAACAAAATTTATTCTGCTTTTGGTTTTTACACACCGCAGTCTAGATCAGATCAGCAGCAGCAGCTTACTACAGCACGCTCACAAAGCTGTTTAATGCAAGTATTCATAGTCATTGAATCTAAATATTTTTTTCTACGCAAAAATTAAGATTGCAATTTGCAATGAAATTTGTACTGTATCTACATTGTGCTGTAGTGGTTACTATGTTTTAAGGGCGGGTATGCGACTTCTCTGTTAAAAACAGACATGTTAGAATAAGGGGAATGTTTAGAAATGAGGACGTACTTGAGAAGTCAGGTGGGACACACTCAATGGTGACATTCAGCTGTCCAGGGATGGTCTGAAGCTTGCTCTTCTCAGGCCTGACAAAGAAAAGAGATTCAAAATAAAAATAAGATGCGGTCAAGGCTGAATTTAGAACCTTTCGAAATTTACGAAAAGATATGCATTTATAGGATGACCTCCCTGAGGTACATGCTAAGTTAGTGATTTAAAATGACTTGAAAAGGCATAAATGTGCAAAGGCATGAGTGTTTGGAGCTACAGTACCTAAGCACTGGCTAAAATAGCAAAGGAGTGGTGTATGACTCACTTCCTGATGTCGGCCAGCAGCTTGATGATGTCATCAGTGGAGATTTTGCTGCTGTCTTGGCGGTAGAGAGGAGAAAACTTCCCGTCCATGTCCAGGCTGCCCTGAGCATCTTTGAACACCTGCCTGAAAACACATTAGAGGATGTGTGACATTTATACATATACATTATAAATGACTGGACTTTACAGTTTTAACATCAAATGCATTATCTTAATGTAAGAACATCTTTAATGCATTCATATTCCAAAGATGATTCCAAACAGATTCATTACTGGGTAATATTTGGACTCATGGATTATTCCTGTCTTACTTGGCAGCCCAGGCGAATGGCATCCTGTACTGGCCCAAGCGTTGGCATGTCTGCTTGGCAGCTTTGAGCACCTTCTGAGCAGTCTGCAAGACATGAGACAGGACAAACAGAAAACCAAAATAAAAACAGAAGGAAAAAGGCGACAGACAGAGTGTTAGACTGGAAAGCTTGCTGCTGCTTCCTTCATGTGCATGTCTTCAAAGGACTACTTTGCCCGCCAAATGGCCATTTGTATATCAATTTACTCCTTGTGTGTTACATTGAAATTGTAAAGAAAACTTTGTTTTTTTTGTGCATGCCACCATGGTGAACAAAGATTCAAAAACAGGGGTACATTTTTCATGAATTGAAGTAATAAGAGTCCATGTTTAACAAAAGCAAAACTATATTAAAACATCTGTTAACAAACTCTCACAGAACTCCTGTAGTATACTCCAAATCTGATTTATCCAGTCGAATGCTCAATACTTCTTAAACACATGTTTACTAAAATGTTACAATCTCTGTTTATCATGAGACTACTGCTGGGGGAGTGTAAAAGCTCAGCAGCAGGTAACATTTGGTGAGAGTTCACCCACACACACACACACACACAAAGAGTGACAGGGCTAACTGTTAGCATCACAAGGCTAACATTACCTAACAGTTATTTACTAGTTTAAAGACAGAGTCAAGCCATTTCAGTGTTGTTATGAATTTGTTGGGACTGTTAAATGGCTTGGTGTTGTATGTTAGCTGCTGCTGTGTTAGCTCATGCTGGGCAGACACTGAACTCACCAGAAGGAGAGCAGCTCCAGACTCCGGAGATTTCAGTGCAGCATCTAACCTATGTAACTGCAGCAACAGAAAGTTTGCTGATTTTTCTTAGTCAACTTTGAAAGTTATGGTTTAATAGGCTAATTGAAGCCCGTTTGTCAAATAAATTAATTTCAAATTGCACTTGTTTTTCGTTGTTGGCCAATTTACAGTTCTGTTCTTATATTACTTTTTTTGGCGCGTATCTGAGTACTCTTTGAAAATTGAATGCAAGTACTAAAAATATAGAACCCATCCTAAACTTGTAGGCAGAAGTGTTTTACATTGTAATGTTTTAGTAAATGCATGTGTTTGGGAAGTACTGAGCAGCTGACTCAATGAATCAGACTTGGATTATATTGCACGAGCTGTGTGTGAGTTTGTAAACGGATGTTTTCATTTGATGTTGTTAAATGTGGACCCTGATTACTTCAATTCATGGTGAATGTTTGCCCTTTTTGGATTGTCTGTTATTGTGGAGGCATGCAAGAAAAAGTTTTCTTCACAAATTTAGTGTAACTGACAAAAAAAAAAAAAGGTCATTTTGTAGGTGAAGTATTCCTTTAAATGAGCTGAAAAGCAAAGGGTGCAGTGGACCTTGCTGATGTCCGAGGTCTTGATGTATGGCTCTGCGCAGTGCGTGATGCCATTCTGTAACACCTTCTCCACACGAGCCACCAGGAAGATATCTGCATGAGGGTTGGTCACTGAAAAGATACCCTAAAGGAGAGAGGGAGAGATGAATGAGGCAGCTAATTAGAGAAGGGATTTAATGATATAGTGTGTGACAAGATGTGGATGTATGTGTAGCAGACTGTGAGCTTCTTTTCTTACAACCCTCCATCTAGAAACCACTTCATCCTAACTGCTGGGTACTCAAATAAATAGTCAATCGTCATCAGTAATTCAAAACTCGGAATGTCTTTTCAGTTTTAAATTCATCCGCTGCGTCTCTACAAGGCAAGTGCAGGGGAAGTGGCTGCTGTTAGCTGAAGTTATACAGGAAAACCACATGGGGCTCACAGCTATATTTGGTCTGGCATGAAGAGGCTGTCTTTAAGCTTGTAGTGTCAGTTCACACAAACATTCTCGAGGGGACGGAAATTACGTTTGGACACAAACCATGCAGCTGTAATGACACTGAGTGACACTACTGAGGGAGTGGCTAGACCATATTCGCGACTATTAAATCAAAATACATGTAGACATCTGAACATTAATAATATACATCTCAGAGGAAACTAACACGGTGCCAGTCAGACAGACACACTCCCTGGTTACACTCCAAGCCACAGCCCTGTCCATCCTTTCCCATCTGATCTTTAGAGTTTAAACACAACCACACACAGCTGCTTCTGGTTTCAGTCAGGCATTATGATTTGTTGCCATATATTTTGCAAAACATGGCAAAAAAACGCTCCTAAATTCAACATTTTGTCATCATGCTTCCTGGAATAGCTCGTAAACAGTGTCACAGCTTCTCTTTGCAAACATGCAGCAACTACTGGTTTGTAGCTGGGAGAAACTCCTCAACACTTGCACTTGGACATATTAGATTTGTGAATTATGTAATGAAGTGGAACAGAGGCTGTGGCCTCGCAAGAGCGGCTGATGCGGTGGAGACATATAACGAGTGGAGGCTCTGTCCTTGGACCACGCCCAATGCACCTAAATTAAACTGTGGCGTGCCAAGCTATAATAGCACACTAATCACAGAGGTAGAGCCTACTGTGTTTGTATGCATGTGTTTGTATGTGTGTGTTCTGCTGGTGGAGAACTTTCACAGATGTTGGCTGGCAGAGTGTAACACTGAGTCCATAAATTAGACTTGGAACGGTTCTTTTGATTCATGTCTGCACCTTTCGAGCTGTGTTTATCAGTCTGACCTGCTACTGGTTGCTTGAGTGCAATTAGTCAACTATAGCTGATTAAACATTGCTACCATCACTAGTTGACACCAGAAATACTAGTCAGTTTAAGTAAATATTTATTGATGTACACATTTAAAGGGTAACTTCCGCATGCTTTAACCTTGACCCTATTTACCCATATTTTTGCGTCTAAACCACTCATGTGAACAACAATTTTTTTAAATTGGTCTAATGCTGAGGGAGATGGCAGCAGCCAGCATCAGCGCAAAGCCTGCAATGTAAACAGATGGGGCAATTGTGCACCCTCACTGGACATCAATTAAAAGTGGTAATTTTTGCCACAAGCAGACTCAGATTGTTTTTATACGTATCTGAAGTGTACTTTTAGCTTGATCCAGTCTGTTTGTTATTCTCTAAGTCTTGCTCAAGGAGAAGTCTAATTCATTTTTACAAGGTCGCAGGAAGACGACACTGAGAATGTGAGTGAGAGCTGGAGAGCTGGAGAGAGTAGTGCTAGGAATAGTTGGCTGTTTTGGAGTGCAGAAAACCTAGTCAAGTGTAATCTAAAAGATTAGAAAGAGATAAAAACCATGGTTTTCGCATTCCCAAATTATGCTAGCTAAATGTCGTGCCACACATTGCAAGGCTTAGACACAACAACAAACAAACCAGATCAAGCTAAAGAGAAAGCGACACTTCAGACAATTAAAAAAAAATAAAATTAAATTAAAAAAAAACACACACAATCTGAGCCTGTCAGTGGAAAATAATAACTTCTTTGAGCTGACATACAGTGATGGTGCACAATTGCCCCATCTGGTTGCAGTGCGAGTGCTGCACAGCTGCAGCCCTCTCTTTTAATACTGTATCAATAAAAACTGTTGTTCTCATCAGTCTATGAAACACAAAAACATGGGGAAATGGGGTCAAGGTTGAAAAAAGCTGAAGTTACCCTTTAAATAATGCTGCTGTAATAATACATGTTGCTGCACAAAAAAAGCATCTGTTACCTTACAATGTTAACAATGCTGAATTTAAAAAAAAAGAGAGAGAGAGAGAGAGAGAGAGAGAGAGAGAGAGAGAAAAGGCTGAAAAGAAAAAAAAACCTCATTGGCCTGTTCTCCCCACTATGCAAATAGTGAGGTGAATGTGGGACAAAGATAACATATCGTTCAACCAGCGCAGTTTGGCAGTATTTTAATTTTATTTAGTGAGATGTTGTCATTCTTAGTAGGATAACTTGCAAAGTGCTACACATTTTACCAGCATTTGGTCATTAAAAAATGTGTGTGATGATTTCAAATGGCTTTAATCATACACACAACCACTTTTCTAACAATGTTTCACCTTATAGATTGAATTGTGCATAATTTAGACCTCTTTATTTAAATGTTTTCTTACTCTTAATCCAGTCAACTAGTATAAGTTCAAACTTCCGTTTAAATGTCCAGGAAATTAGTCATTAGTAACATCCCTGCTTCTTACATTTAAAGGGGACCTATTATTCTTTATCGTATGTTGTGTCTTATATATGGTGGGAAAATTAAGGCTTTTCATTTTAAACTTGGCCAAACTTTCAAATAATGTTGGTAAACGCATGCAGAGGTTATCCCTGTGAGCCAAAGCCGCAGGTTTCCTATCTGTCTGAACACTCTGTTTCCAACTGTTTTTTCTACTCTGGCTACAGACTGACATCATCGTGTGATGTATTTCTTGCTCATCTGTTCCAAGGAAGCTACTACAAGTGCCTACATTACATAGCCTACACTGCTACATGCAAGGAAACATGTAAATGTGGTTGCCAATGTTGTAAATTTCCCCCCAAGCTGGGAACATATTCTTGCTGGAACATGTCTGGATGTATTTAGGACTTTTTATTGGTGATTTTTCATGACAGAAAGTGCTGCTATTCTCAGTAAAAGTTATTTACCGGCTGCAATACACTGCTACAGGTAGCCACACGCTAAGGTCAGGGAAACATGTAAATTTGACTGCTGATGTTATTACTTTCTCCCCCAGTTCGAATCAGATTCCTGCTGGAATATGTACAGTTGTGTTTATAAGTTTTATTGGTGATTTTTCACGGTAGAAAGAGCCGCCATTCTCCGTTACAGTCATCCCCCGGCTGCAATGACGGAGCAAAGAGATACGGAAGACCCAGAAACACTGACCAATCAGAGCAGACTGAACCAAAACGGAGCATCTCAGAAAGAGGGTGAATACAGATTTTCTAACACAGACAGAATGAGGAAAATTAACAGTTTTTTGACCACTTAAGCATGTTAACATGTTCTAGTAGAAAACCTAAATACAAGTAGAACCTGAAAAAGAAAATAATAAGTCCTCTTTAAGTTGTTTATGTTTTCTAATTGCTGCTGTGATGGCCCAGTCATGTCTCCCACCACGGAAATGGAGAGTGAGTATCTGAGTACGTTTTATAACCTAACTGCTGCTAATTTACAACAGGCACAAGTCTTGCTGTGTGACTGAGGGGAGGAACAGGCCATATGTGTGTGTGTGTGTGTGTGTGTGGGTGTGTGTGGGTGTGTGTGTGTGTGTACTGATCTCACAGCACCTGCAGGAGTAGAGAGCCTGAGCCAACAGCAACAGTCACACATGGGCATTATTATTTCCGCAATGAACTTTTGACTAAAAATGCAGCACAGAGAAGTGACAAGACATAAAGCTTACATCAGCGAACACTGAGCTGATGTCAAACTAGCAAACCAAAGGGATTCTAAAATCACTTGCAAATGTTTGCTGAATGAGCTAAACTGAGGTCTCATGGCTCCATTCAACAATTTTAAAGGCTGGAAATGGACCAAGCATTGTCTGAAGACACGCTCACCATCTTGAAATACTACAATGGCATGAAAATTGAAAGCACAGCACACGAAAGGGGGAAAAGAATATGAAAAACACTCATCGTGTGTTCGGATAAACAGCTCCATCATCATAATGTCAGAAGATCCCCCTGACGTAAGAGGAGAACCGGAGAACAGGGAATCCATCATCTGGTCATTTATCCCTTGTCCCACCCAGGCCAGCTGCAGTCAGAATGGGAATGCTGAGTGGTGTTACAGAAAGTCAGCAGTCTGCCACCTCACTGAGCTCTGTACGGACATTTACAAAGTAAGGCAAGACTGGATAGCCTCAGACCACAACCTAATGAGGTTTGGAAAATGTCGGGTGTGAATGGTACTGCAATGGTGATTGTGATGATTCAGTTTCAAACCCTTGGCGAATTTTGGCGTTAGAAGAGGTACTGAAAGGTCTTCTGAGGACACATCCCACGGAGTGGTTTTCTAAATATAACCCTTTGAATAACACTACATACAGGTCCTTTCTGGTGTTTCAGGTGGTCAATTTATTGGTGTGTTTGAATGGACAAAGAGGTAGAAATGTATATTTTTTTACACAGATTGCTTTAGATTCATGGTTTCTCTTTTGTATGTCTCCACCTGTAACTATTATGTCTATTTTTTATATGTACTTATTTACACATTTAAACAAACTACAAGAAACAACCCCAAATCACTAACATTAACAGCTAAAAGACAAAGTTATTAACATGTGACTTCCAGCAGTACCTAGTGCTGTAAAGCAGACCAAACAATACAAAGGAAGAGCAAACTACAGTCTGGATTAATGCTCATTTTCAGCCAGTTCTTCATGTGGCCTACTTGCTATGAACACCAGACAAAAGAGCAGCTAAAAAAAAAAAAAAAATCAAGAATCAGTTTCCCATCAGTGAAACATCTAACCCAAAAGGATAACAGGGCTGCCAAAACTCTGTCTAATAAGAAGCCTGTACAGGGTGTTGCAAACGCAACAGTTAACACAAATTTAACCAATCCATGTTAATTCTGCACAGTCCCATGAATAACGTCACCAAACGTACTTCCTTTTTTCTGAGTGTGAAGATGCAGAAATGTGCAACACGAACGTCTCACATTTGCCAAGAAAATTACTGCTGAAGACCGTACAAGGCATTCCCTGATGTGGTGCACTAAAGCAGAAGTAAACTGTTCTGCATGCAACATTGTGGTGGAACACAAGCAAAAGCCATCGATTGACAAACACTTTTTTACCACAAAACACACTCTGAGAATGGCTAGAACGCATTGACAAGACAAGACAAATCACCATGACAGAGGCTGCTGCATCCATATCTATTGCACATGTTGAAAGTAAAGTTAGGTTAAATATGCATGGTTAGTGGTGTTATGTTACTGTTTTATTAATCACAAACTTAGAGCAATGTGGTTTTATTCTCACTGGAAAAAGCTGCCTCTGATTTTTAATAAATTATACCAAAAATTATTATTTCATTATTAAAATTACATTAATATTTTTGCAATTTTCATAGTAAAAAAAAACATCTGAAAATATTCCTACATGTATCACAATATTTTTGGAAAAGCTGCCATGAATAACAGCGGGACTAACAGAGGGACTCAATGAGAAAGCTACATCAGCGGAGTCCATTTGACATTTGTCAGTAATAGAGTGGCATAACCCTAAACAAACAAATCTCAGAAACACAACACAGTACAGACTTGCCCTGGAGGTACCCTGCCTCTCACCCATTGTCGGCTGGGATAGGCTTCAGTCCACCACAACCCTGATAAAATGAGAAGTTGCATGGCCGGTTAGCTCAGTTGGTTAGAGCGTGGTGCTAATAACGCCAAGGTCGCGGGTTCGATCCCCGTACGGGCC
>JAPZEB010000016.1:4621935-4637578 GCA_029783705.1 Chaetodon striatus
TATACATTTACAGTGAAAAGACTTCTGAGGAAATTTTTTAAAGATGTTTTTTATGTGAAAGGTTATTTTAAAGGTTGTTTCATAAATTTGTGTGTCCGACTTTGTGCTCACTCAGTGATAGTGTAATGAGGAAATAAATAACAACAAAGGCAAAAATTAACCACAAATACATGAATATCAGCTATCAGCCAAATTGTTATTTTAAACTTTGATATCGGCCCAGAATTTGATACATTCCTAATTATTGTGCTTTTTATAGAATTAGTTGCTAGTGTTGCCTGCGTTAGATTGTTTGCGACACATGTGATCCAAACACTTAACATTGTTACCACAGTTACAGCCACGCAATGCTTTGCTCACAAGTGAGTGTCAGTCACACCAAACTTCTATACCTGACTTCTATACCTAACACAAAAAAATGCAAACACTTTAATTCAAAATATTCTGAATGATTTCAAAGCCATTTCTGTCACTGCATAATGTTGCTATAATGCTAAGGCCATGATCATTATGTCATTATTATTTTCTGCATTTATTGAATCAACCTGCTGCCCACATATATTTATGTTGATGAAACTGATGAGTTATGTTGATTAAAGAAAGTTGATTTAATCAATTAAAAAAATACACAATTAATCCAAAGAATCACTTTATTCAAACTGAGGATTTTGTTTGAGTTTTTTTGGGTTTTTTTTTTCATTTTTTCAGGAGCTGCTGTCAACAGAAGCTTTGAAATGTAAAAAAAAAAAAAGTTCAGTACAGCCCTATACACACACAAGCAAAAATAAACATGTATACATGACATGTTTGTAGCAACAGTTCTTTATCTTCTCATCAAATAGTAACATAGCAGGAAGCTACATACAACAAGAGAAAGTGGATGAGAGAAAACAGAAGGCACAGATACAAGGGAACGGATGAGTGTCAACAGATGGAAAAAAAAAAAAAAAAAAACGAGACACGAAGCGAGACGTGCTTCTAAACAAAACCACATGTGCTTGAAGCAGCACCAATAAATACAGAGCAGAGGTACCTGGCTGGATTGTGTTTGATTGGTCAGGCCTTTTGGACTGACCCGTACAGAATCAAGCCTGCTGTGTTTGGGATGAAGAGTGATTAATGATGGGAAACTTCTCTTCAGAAAGTGATATTTTACAGCTCTTTGTTCCCGTTTGACTCAGACAGTTTTACAGGAAAAAAGCTGATGATTTGGCTGTTTACTGTGGAGATCTCAGCACGGGAGGAGCTTTGAGTATGAGGGTTATAATTTCATCCCGGAGAGGAGGATGACATGGATGAGAGCCAGTATGAGGGGGCAGAGCAAGATAGGATGAGGGGACTCACCGAGACATCGTCCAGAGGGCAGAGCAGCAGGTCCCGGTGGGGGTCGCTGTGGATCTGGGCCTTTCTCTGAAACACCACAGTTTCATAGTCAAGCGGTTCGATAATCTTTGGCTGCTCCTGAGAAGGGAAGATGGACAGGACACAAATACATGTCAGTGCAAATAAACTATTGCTTTTTGATCTTGTGTTCTGATAATTTTGTCTTTACTGCGGCTCTTCTGAGCTACACATTGCCCTTGCTGTTTGAAAGCAGTTAACAAGGGCTCACCCCCAAGATCTTTTCACCGCCCATGCAAAAGCAGAGCCACAAGAGATCAGAGACACAACCACAAAGTTCAGAGCACTGTCACGGATCAGTGCAGGGAAACGACGGCTCAGAAAGTTGTGGGTGGATGACAAAAAAGGGGCAAACGATGATGAAAGGGAAGCAACTGACAATGAAAACATTAGAAAGACAGAGGGGTCAAGAAAGGTGAGACAAAGCAGCACTGAAATGGACAAATAAGATATCTGACTTGATAGTCCTGTGCCGTCAAATAAAGCTCATGTGCTTAACAGAGGCATACGTAATAATGAAACAACACACAAGAAATCACATGACACTTAGCAGTTCTGGCTAAATATCATAACTTCCTGTTTTGAGTTTCATAGAGAAGTGGAGGGTAAATCAGACTCTGCATTATGTCTTAAAGAAGCCTACAAGCTAAAACCTAGCCTTTCACAACTAGGTCAGGCTGTGATCACAAGTAGAAACCTAAACCACTCGGAAAGATTCAGAATTAATTCCCAGAAAGTGCCACTTTAAGCTCAAGCTAAGAAGAGAAGATGGCGATGAACAGCTTAGCCAATAAGCCTTGGCTGAGTGACACCAAGCAGAGGAAACCAGACTGTATGGTTCTGATCAGCTTCTGTAGCACAATGCTGAGCCACTGCACCAGAGGCTGCAGGCAATACATGCACGGCAGCTGACATGCTGTTTAGAGAACAAGCACAGTGGGGAGAAGGACTCTAAAAACCTTGACATTGCCCTACAGCTGAAAGAGTACAACTGAGTCATTTTCCGAGTTGTCATATTTCCATTTAAGAGCTGTCCAGGCAGCCGAGATGCAGAGGTTTGTTTTCCTACCACTGTTTAAGTGGGTAGAGTGAGAAAGCCAGTAATAAAGTTATGCAGTAGTTTGGCGGGTGCCTTTTTTCCCTCTGCTTGCTGCTCTCCCCTCCCATCGACTGCCATCCCTCTAAAACTATCACTAGGCATGTTTATATGTGCAGCTACTCAGTAGTTCTGGAAACTCTAACATAGGTCTTTTTAAGACACACAGCTTTAAGTGCCTAGTGAACCACTTAAAGAGACAGTTCATCCTAAAATCAAAAATGCATATTTTTCATATTACTTGTGGTGTTATTTATCCATCCAGATAGTTTCAGAGTGCTGGAGATATCAGCTGAAGAGATGTCTGCCTTCTCTCCAAAATAATGGAACAAGATGCCACTCAGCTTGTGGAGCTCAAAGCGCCAAAAAAAACACTTTTGAAAAACTCAACAGCAATGTCTCTTTCCAGAAATCATGACCCAGTTTCTAAAGATAATCCTCTGACCTTGTTGTGAGCAGTTTCATGCAGGAACTATTTCTTTGTACCGAACTACACCCACTAAGGGTATCACCACGCAGAAGGACGCATGCATCTACTCGTGGACAAGAGGCTCGTACTCACAATAAGGCAAGATGTAAACATTAATGGCGTCCTCCTCCACTGAGACTTAACAGCTAGCTCAGTAGTGCTAGTTGAGCTAGCAGGAGATACCTGTTTCCTTTTGCGCAGCGATACAGCTGGCGAGTGTAGTTCGGTAGAAAGTAGGGTGGGTACCATTCTTATCTGAGCCGGTACTGGTTCCTTTTTTTCATCACTGCTTTACTTTCCAGCTGCAGGGGTAAAACTAAAACGCAATTCTGCTCCTCTGCTCTATTGTAATCACAAATAGAGCTGATTGTTTGTCTCTGTTCATCTGTGCGTGTGTGTCTGCTTGTCTAGCAGTGATACTAGGCTATTACTAAAATATTAATAATAAACCAAATATTTAAACTATTGCAGCAGATTGGCACTGAAGCAATACTTTTGGCTCACTGAGAAGACGGCGGAGGGGTTAACCGCGTGGTCAACACCACGGAGCTCAAGGTGCCCCCACCTCCTGTCTGAAGTTAAACCGGGTAGCACCACAACAGTTCCACCTCTTGTCCAAGCCCAGTATTCTCCAATACTCCTCCCTTTTCCACCAAAGTCAGTGTGTGCATGGGTTTTTTTTAAACATGTGAAAACCCATTATAAAAATTGGTGATAAACTCCTTTTTCCTTGCCAATAGACCAGCGCTGTGTACACAGCTTTGCAGCTAATGAGTATGCCTTTCTGTGTGTGTGTATGGCCTTTTTTCCTGGTGTGTGACGTTCAACATCACTAACAGGCAGGAAAACAGGTTAGTAAACAGTACAAAGTAGGGTAGAGACCTGTAAGAACTTTACAGTGGTTACTTCTTTTTTCCATTTCTCCCTTATTCAGTCTCTCTCTCTCAAACTTGGTGTAAACTGAGTTTGGAACGATGTTGGAGCGCCACTTGGGTGGGGACAGACAGTATTTTGCGTAGCGTGTCACTGCACCTCGCCGGCAAAGGGGCTAAAATTAGTGCGTCAACGCAGGTGTTGTATTTCCATGGAAGGCGTTCGGGGCTGGAGTTGATAAATATCCATGGATATTGCAGAGTCATTTGACACGGATGTGTATGCTAATTGTCGCCTTTCTCATAACATACAAAAGCCAGATGTTAGCTGGAGTTAGCAGGTCTTTTGTGCAGTGGGAAAGGGGCTCTAGATGCACTCTTAGGAATAGAATTTTGCCAGTGATGGATTTAACATGAACTGGTACTCTGCGGTTTTAATGTAATTCAGTTGGTGCCCTTAAAAGTAGCAAGTTTGGTACCAAACACTGATAGAAAGAAATAAGGTCCTACATGAAACTGCTCACAACAAGGTCTGTGGATTATCTTGAGTAACCGGGTCATGATTTCTGGAAAGACACATTGCCATTGAGTTCTTAAAATTTTTTTAGCGCTTTGAGCACCACAAACCGAGTGCCATCTTGTTCCATTATACTGGAGAGAAGGCAGACATCTCAATGGCTGATATTTCCAACACTCAGTAACTCACACCAAAGCAAACTAGATTGATAAATAGGACTACAGGTAACAGAAAAATTTCATATTTTTGATTTCGAGGTGATCTGTCCCTTTAACACAGGTTTGCCGTGTTTCCTTTAAAGGCTCTGACAACACATTTTCTCAATGACTCTCTCACTATGAGCAAAAGGGACCTACATGAACACACATTTTTCTCTGTATTCATAGGCTTTAAGCAGCTTTAAAGTTGGAAAAACAATTGAATTCCAAACTGTCTGACAGTATCATGTGTATATATTGCACATCAGCTTGTTCCACTCCTCAGTGAAGCTATACAATGTTTACACTGAATGCAATATTCAAACCCAAGGCTCCACATCTCCTGACATGTTTGATATCTTTGGAAATCCCTCCACTATCTCCACTGGAATTAAAAGAATAATGTGGTTTTGGACACTGTTTGGACAAAAATTAAGGGTTAAAATCTCCTTCTTGAATATCCTGGTATCTGTGCACAAGCCAATAAAGGAAAGAAAGTTCTCCTTTCCAGTGTTCTCTAACCGGTAATTTGGCTCCGTGGTGAAATAAGCTGGTTACAAGTACATGTTCTCTGCAGATTTTTCCACCAGACCCCGACTTTCTCGGTTGTCTCCATGAAACCACTAATCTAAATAAAAACTTCCCAACCCCAGTGTTACTTGTGAAATGTTAGATTTAGTTTTTGGAGATTTTCTCTGCGCTCTGTACCATCACTGTTGTCTTTTTACAGTGGGCAACCAGCAACCTGAGCAGCAGTAAAACACAACACCTACAAGTCTGTTGAAAGCATTACACACGACTGTGCCGCCCCTGCACCCGAAACAGCAGCTCCGCTTCCTGTCATGTGCAACAAACTGAACCGCAGCGCTATAAGTCAGAGGCGACCGGCAGCATGGTGACTCGACTGCAACACTGATCATGTTACAGAGAAAAAGAGAGAGAGGTGGAGAGGAAGCAAGACGAGAGAAGGAAAGGCACAGAGAGAGAGAGAGTTCTGCTTTTATAGAAGAGGAAAGAAGCTGAAGAATCACAAGCAGCCAGCTGTGAAGCCACAATCTCACTGATTGAGAAACACACACAGATGCTAAGACACTAAATGTGGCCTAATACTTGGGCGTAACTGTAATGCAAGCGCTTTCTCCTCTGAGCTATCAACCAGGCTGGAGAAGACACAAACACTGATCACTGAGTACACAGCGTGACTCCCAGTGTGCCTCCAGGGGACCATGATGATGATGATGATGTTAGCAAGGGTGCACTTCCAGATGTCTGTGTCCCATTACAGTTCTGCAGATGTAATACACTCGAGACTCCAACACAACCAGGTGGATTTTATCACGTTGGCTGGAGAAGCTCACACTTAAACACAATGGATGAGCGCACACACACTGACATGACATAGAGTATGAAGCAGCTCCGCTGTCCCACAGCTGACCCCACTAAGTGCTCCAGTCTGTGTGTATATGAGACACACAGCGGCTCATTCAAGGGAAGAAAAGAGCCGAACCAGCCTCTTTTATCCCTGTATTAATCCCTATCTATTCCAAACTAGAAATACAGCCTCATGTTGTACGCCTCCGCCAACCAGGCAGGCTGCAGTTTACATCCATGTCTGTGTAGACTCATATGTGGCCATGGCAGCAGACGATGCTTCAAATATGGATGTTGCTGCAAGGAAGCTGCAAATTCTAAAACATGTATGCTTCACACATCTTCTATCTGGAAGCACAAAAGATCATACAATCAGCACAGTTTTTAAGGTAGACACCCAAGCTTAGTGTCACCCAATTCATTATCTGACCATTAGTTCTTGAGTTATGACACTGAATAAGGGATGGAAAAGTGTTTCTGTAGAACACTGTGATGTAACAGTAAAGTTGACCTTTGACCTTTTGGATATAAAATGTCATCACTTCATCATTTTATTCTATTAGACATTCTATTCTGGGTTTAAAAGATGTTTTGTGAGGTCACAAGTTTGTTTTCCATCGGACGTTGGTGCAAATTCCAACTGACTTTTCAGAAAACCGACAAAAGAAAATATGAATTTCTATGCTTTTCCATCCACTACTGCTAAGCAAATATTGGGAGTTGGTTCACCAAGATAAGCAGTAGGTGGCACTAAGGGCCAATTCATAGTTTCCAAATCTGCGTGTTTGCCAGGGTCCACATTGGTCCACGTGGCATAATTGTCGTCATCCAACCATGTTTGCAAGGGTCTGCACTATGTGGACGTCCGCATGCTGTCCCTTTTTTGTGACTGCGCTGGCTGTACACATAGCAAGCACTCAGACTGAGCATGCTCAAACTCTTGTTCCAAACTCACTCAAGTCCAGTCTAAAACACTGCTTTCAAGCCAGCCACTGCACAGCAGTGAGGTCACTTTAAGTAGGATATTTGACAGACATTCACTCCCGACCCAGTAGTATCGTATATTTTTAATTTCACCCAATGTCTGCAGTAGGAGGACCCTTATCTCACCTCCCAGCCCTCCCATGTACTGCTGAAGCTGATGTTCAATGCAGAAAGTATGACTGAGCCTTAATTCTTCAGGTGCCACTGCAGAAGAGGGCGCAGCATGATGTCATAAAAACAGTCAAACTTCAGCCTGACCTGCTGAGTCAGGACTGTGCCTAGCAGTAATCGCAAAATTATCAGCGCCACTAGCAAAAGCTCCCACCCTTCCCCGGCTAGTGCGCAGTGTAGAGCGGCCAAGGCTAGCTAACCAGTGGAGATCGGAGGGTGGGCAGTGGGCACTATGCTTTTTATCATGTTAACACTGTAACCTGCCAAGGATATTATCAGCAGTTAACGGTTAAGTGGGTGTTTGGGCCAAATCTGAGGAAATTAGCTGAAGGCACTCTTGAGATATCACGTTAAAGAGAATGGGATGGATGGATGGTAAACGTATGCATTCACAATGGTGATGTACAGACAGAAACAGGATTTAAACACCAAATTTAAAGCAAATTATTGCAATTTTAATTTTCCATTATTTTAAATATCTTGTATACAATATACATGGAAATACAGTGAGAGAGGGTTTCTATTAATTCACTGGTTTAACTTCACATTCATAATGTAGTTACTAGCAAATAGCAAACTAGAAATGTGCTGCTTTCAAATGAAAAGCATGTATACCCAAAATGTTTTACAGAAAACAAGAAAAACTTACTTAAAACTTTGTGACAAATGATTTTTAGCCTAAAACATGAGAGACTTTTAAAGCATACCTTATAGCATGTCATCCTTTAGCTGATCTAAAAACAAAAGAATGACCAAATATAGAGATATATGGCTTCACTGCACAGTGATGTGGCAGCGAAGCATGCATGGCAGACAGAAATGTCAACTGGACTCAGTGGAGCACTTAGGAATATTTAGTCCACAGAGGGTGACATTTCTCCTGACTGGAGACTGACAGGCAGTCTGATATGTAGTTGGGTGTACAATCACATGGAGGCTGATGTTTCTGTGTCCTGTACCCTTGATCAAGTACATTCCTTAGCGGTTCCCAACCTTTTTTTGGTCATTTCCTCATTTGAATTGAAAGCCAAAAAATTTCGCATCCCTTGAACCCTATAAATAGATTGCATTTCATTTCTCAATAACATTGCTAAAGACAGCCATCTTTAGAATCTCTACTAGACAGAATATAGTCTTGCTGGTATCAGTGCACTCTTGTGTTTTTAGCTATCCTAAATTAAAGAAACAGTGTGTAAGATTCAGGGGGATTTAGTGGCAGCTTCAGTGTTCATTTTCCAGGAGGTTTTTACCAGGAGGCAAATTATCCGCGGAGGTCTCTTCCTCTCCAAAACAAACAGACCAGGTGATTTAAACCAGTAAAAACACTGAATGTAGATGTTTCACTTTACAAATCAGTGATTTTCTCTGCTGTTTGGCATGTCAGAGATGGGCTGCTAACTCAGCACCACCACCAAAATAAAAATAGTTATTATATTCCATTAATGCCAATATATCCCCCAAAATCCAACACTACAGACCTTTAATCACGTTTACAGACCTTTTTTCACTTTAGTTATTTAAACTTGTCAGAGAAGTAAAAGCACTAGTGGAACTGATGATGTCAACGAAGCCTTAGTTCCTGCAATTACTAAGGTGCAATGCAGTGATTAGAGCATGTTGGTAGTTATACCTGTATTTGACAGGTCAAAATGTCTGGTGTGATAAATGTCTCTTCAACTTTGGTTTCACTCCACATTTTCCCCCCACAATGAGCCCTTTAGAGAGGCCAATCCACCAAGATTGGAAACCATTTAGGGCTGCAACTGCAACTCCCAATTGTTTTCACTTTGTAGAACTGAGTAATCCATTAGGTAAGGACTGTAGGGTCTCTTCCAATTACAAGGTTAAAATAAACATTCCAAAAAAACTGGACCTGATAACAATATTTCACTGGACTTTCTATGAACTCCAGTAATAAAGTAGCAACGACGCAATGATGCAACTTAGTTGTTGTTTTAGAAAAAGAAAAACCTCCACGTTCTGTACTCTGCCATTTCCTTTAATGAAGTTCGTGTTTGTTCCCTTGAAAGTCTAAGAAGACAGGCATGGAGGGAAGGACTTAGAGACAGGACTGACTTTCTAGAGATGTACAGAGTGAACACACAAACACAGTCACACAGGAAGCATGGTCACAGCATGCCTGAGGGAATCCCCATACACCATCCACAAAACGACGTTTGTTCTCGGTTTCCAAGCCAACTGTGTATTCCACAAAATGAGCAGCCAAAACCTGCAACTCTAAAACTCATCACAACACATGGCTACAAACACAAACAAACACACACTCTCACCCCTGTTGAAGGAATCAAAACTTTCATCACATGATTATTACGCTTCGTAACCTCTTTGCGTCACACTGCTAGATGATCATCATAAGACTAAAGCAGAATAATCCCAAGGGAACAAGAGTTTATCTCTTACACAAACGTCTCAAGCTCAACTCTCTAAACAGCCAGAGATCTAGGACTGCTGTGCTGTGGGTTGAAGTTTGTCACATAATGAGAAAGTGGAGGAGTTACCAGATGGTTTCAGTTATGACAAAAAGAAAAGCAGTTATCAGCAGACCAGCATCAATCTGCACAGACATCAAGACAAATGCCACCCCTCAGACACGGAAATAAATACACACGCAAATTTACAGGCACATATGCAAACACACAAATGCAGCATCAGCAGGATCCTCAATCTCAAACCACTGCGCCTAATCCCTCATTATTGCAGTCAGTTCCAAACCACTATCAGCCAGGAGCACTGCTATCGATTCAGAAGGAGAAAAAAACAAACATTTTGCTTTGCACACATGTCATTATATATCAATTAAAGGAGCATGCTTTCTTTTGCACAATGTCGCTATTTCCAGCAGAAATAAAGAGGCTCATACACACACTGCTCCAAGGCAAGGACAGTCAAGGAAGCCATGCTGCAGCTGTCCAACTGGCACTGCTCCTCATCCGCCAGCACACAAAAGGAGCCGCACATGACTGAAAAACCATGTGTTCCTCAGGACAATGTCACACTATTTTGTAATGCCGGCAATTTAGAGAAACCAAGCTAACATATGGGAGTTGAATTCGCGACATATAATCGCTCCATAATGAGCTGTCCTTTTTACACAGAGTGTAGCGCTGCCAGTAACGCTGTAAAATTGTTTCAGTGCATTCAGAGACATGCCAGAGCGTCACAGTTAGCTATAGGTTACAGCTGCTGGGACAAGCGCAGTGAATGAAAACTGGAGACTCAGAAATTAAAGAGTTAAGAATGTGCTGATGAACCAAAATGAACAGAAGCAGGGCAAAAAAACTATTAAATTTTTTTTAAAGCTATAGTCCCCAGGGGGAACAAGGGGGAGGGGAGTTAGCAGGCTAACCGGTTAGTTACGTTATCCGTGTTAGCTAAAATGACCGCCGCCGGTCCTCTGCTTACCACAAGGTCCACGGAGCTCCTCACAGCCTCCGACACGCTCTGCCTGACTTCCGCGGCCGTCCCGGGTTTGCTTAACCTCTTTGTGAATTTTCGCACCTCGGACATTGTGCCCCTCTGCTTAAAATCCACTTCGTATGTCCCGGTGTGAGTATGGGCATGCCGCGGTACTGGACGGAGCGGCAGTGCTGAATGTGACAGCCAGATGTGGGTTGTGTTGGAGGTGAACCAGCCAGCGGTTCGCGTCGCGAGGCGGGGCTGCTGCTGCTGCTGCTGATGAGAGCAGAGAGGGTGTAACACTTCGAGATGCCTCACTCCCACCCACTTCCGTTTTTCCTCAGCGGAGCAGATACAACCAAAGATCGTTTATGTCGAGAAGACGACGGAGTGGGCGTTAACCTGACAGCATCAATCTCTACCAATATGGAAATATGAATAATAATTCCTTAATTTATAGGATAAATACATTTTTATGTGCAATGAAAGTAATGAGATGGGAAAAAAAAGTCGTTTGACTGTTATTTACTCAAGGAGGTGTTGCAAAAAGGGGGAGGCATGTCAAATAATTATTAGGCACTGGGGAGGGATTTAGGGACTGTTCTTTACTTGTCAGAGGAGTGAGGGTGCCTGTGTTATGACTGTTTTTATCCTTTCCCTCCCCAAGGCTACAGATATTTTGCATGTGTCTCCCTGACTGACCATGAATAACCATATATTTTTTTTTACATATATATTCACACTAAATGAAGGTATTGGAGCCAATACAACAAACAAATATTACAGGAGTTAAAAAAACAGTGTACAGCAGTGGCATTATAAGTAACTTTGCAAGGCAAACATTAGATTTTAAAAACCTACTTTAGATTTTTTAAAGTTAAAAGCTAAAAACCAAATCCTGGAGTTGAAGAAAGCCTTGGTTTTTCACTCTTGTCATGTGTGCAGGAGTGCAGAATTTAATGTTTGTTTGTTTTTTTTACAGGTCAGTGCAAGCTTTCCATTTTTGCCAAAGTGGAAAGATAAAGGGATGGAAGATGGAAGCGTTTGTCAAGTGTTCAAGGATGGTTGAAATTTAAAGATCTGACAATAAGTTTTGTTTTTAAAGTTTCTGGTTATGAAAAATGGTGCAATTTTGGGAATTTTTAATGAAATAATGCCTTTTGAACCCACCAGCAGGACTTGAGGGTTCAGAGGAAATAAATACAAAATACAGTCATTTAATATTGTGTTTCCTGAATTTTAAGCCATCAATAAAATAAGACACTAGTCACTCCTCAGTGCTTAAAAAATACTTGACATGCCTCCCCTATTTTGCATCAACCATCCGGCTTTATAAATAATAAACAGTCCCTTGTGTTTGGTTGTGTTTTTTTTATGCTAGCTTAGGGGAGGGGCATACAAATGTAAATGGTTGTATTTATTTTATCACAGATTTTTAATGATAACCTGCCAGGCATGTTTTCTTTAAAAAATTGCCCAAATTACATAATTTATCATAGCCAGAAACTGTAAAAACAGAGTGTCATTGGATTTTCAAAATAATTTTTTTTAAAAGCATGGGGACCTTATATTACCAAAAGTTCTGCTAGTTTCTTTAAATTTATCAAAGTTGATTCTGTTGTGCCATGTCATGGAAGTCAGCTCATGTGACAGCTTGAATTAGAACCAAATGTGCAGAAATTTCGAGTGATAAATAACAAATATCTTCTACTGTGTCTCAGGTGCTCCTTATTTGCAGTTTTAATTCTTTCAGGGACTTTAAATATTTTTTTAAGCACTGGGGAGGGAGTTATGTTTTTTGATTCGACTTTGGGGAGGGACATTCAACTTAAAGTGGTCATATTTTGTCTTTATTTTTAATTACCCTCAGAACCCCAAAACACTTAGGTGGTTTTAAAGGTATGTTTTCTTTAAAAATCTCTAAAATCACACCAGTTATCATGGCCAGAACCTGTCAAATATGGTTGTTTATGGTGGAGGGATCATGACATTTAAAAAAAAGAAAAATAAAAGTCAAACTTCAGCCAACCCCTTACTTTGATAAGTAAAGAATAGCCCCTAATTTTAATTAATTAATTTATTTTTTTAAGTTGCATGTTGTATAAAGTAAAACAACAGCAAGGCAAAACAAGGCTGTCTGCTAGGTGTACAGAATTTCTAATGGGAAATATGACATGAGCTGTCAAAATTTAAAGTATACTGCCATCTTGTGGATTAAGATGTAAACTGCTGCAAAATTGCACTGACCTGAGCATTTTCCACATCTTTCTGGTACTGCATCCAAACTCACATACAATTTATGACATATCTAATATGTGTTCTGTCTTTCAGCATAAGTTTGTGTAAATAAACACACACACTAACCAGTAATTACATCACTTCCTGAGAGCCTCCTTGCCAGTTTAGGATATGTAACCATGGTAACTCGTGCCAACTTAAGCTCTACTGGTAATTTAAAAATAATTTTAAAAGTATTATGCCTTGCAAAGTGAAATCCTACACTTAAGTTGCAGAGCTGTCCCTTATAAATGTTGTCCTCTGCTGCATTGCACTGTGGGATATTTATGCTGGTTTAGTGTTCAGTGCTTGCATTCTGTATTAGTGCACCAGAAATAGTCTGAATTGTATGCTTTCACACCAAGTTTTCCGACATATTCAAAAAACCTCACATACTGTTTTAGCATACTAAACAGCATGTTAGTGTTGAACCTCAGACACAGCCCTACTCTGGATAGGGCCATTGGCATTTTCACAGTAGCCACTATAGTTCTCCGACACGCTTTATCACAGGAGGAGTTTCAGTTGATTGCAAATCTGCAAGCTCACCAATGGATGCCAATCCTACAAGCTGGGCCTTTGATGTGAGTGTTTTACCAGATTTGTTTCTTAAAATCCTCACAGAAGTGTATTTGATTAAAACAGTGAAACTCCCGTGGAAATGGACAGAACACTGGGGGCAACATGGACAGGACTGATGGTTGTTCTAATCTTCTGTATGGATCAGTTTCATGTTTTTTTAAGGAAAAAAATGTAGCAGCACTGAATCAATGCTGTTTACATGTTTGGACCTGTCTTGTATACATTATTCCCACTATACAACAGCAGTGAGAACAGATATTATATGAATATAGGACGTAATAACTCCTGGTCCTGGTAATAATGCATTATTTTATTTCATTTTATTCTCGGATTTATATCACAATATACACAGATATAGTCACCCAACTTTTGGTACATTTCACTGTGTATTGATACCTGAGGTAAGGTAAATGATGATTCAACTTATATAAAATGTACCTTAAAACTTTTATTTCAGATTAAGTTGACTGAGTCACCAAGCAGATGCTGCTTCTGCCAACAAGGGAGCCAATTCTAGAGCACAGTACTTTGCATTATCAGTATGAATAAAGTGATTCTCACTTCCTTTAACCAATATAGAAACAATCAAAGGTGACCATGCAGTCACATGCAAAATAGTTAGAGCTTTGTGTTAAACTGCACATTATTAAAAGAGTAATAAATACTAAATACCTTGAACTCTAAGGAAAGCAGAAATGCTGATCACCATGGTGATGCACTGAAGATTCTTGACTATTTTAAGAAAACTGAATTTATTGAAGTTAATTAAACAACATTGTTATGTTAGGAGCTGCAATTGGATCCTTAACCCACTCACTGCTGTACATGCTACACAATTCTTGTCAACCATAAGTCCACACAGTGTTTGTGTCAACTGTCCAAAAGCCAGCATTTCAGTGTGAGCAGTGACACACTATGACAAGGGAATGGCTGGCTGTTGTCCCAGCAACAGATCTGATCTTCACTTGTCCTTGTACTGGGTGAACTCCTTCAGAGCCCAGTGTTTCATTTCTATCTCCTGCCGTAATCTGGAGTACTCCTCAGCCAAGGCCTCAAACTCTTTACCCAAGATCTCAAAGGAGGCCAGCTTCAACTCAACAGACTGCTTCTCCACCTGACAGGCCTTCAGCTCGGACTCCAGCTTCTCTCTGAAATTAACACAAAAACAACAAAAGATTGTTAGATTTTTAGAGAAGTGTCAGCCACAATGTTTTTTCTTTAATGCCTGTTCTGCAAGCTTGATGTCAGAAGCTTAGAGTTCAGAGGTAAGTGCTGGTAAACAGTATGCATTCCCTCAAACTAGGACTGCTTTTCACAAAGTGCTGTAGAGCAAATTAATAATACATGAGGAATTACAAGACAAATACAAAAATTTAATCAGAAAGATGGACAAGCATCTTGCCTTATTTTTCTATGAGCAGATATTGAGTCCACTGTGTACGTGTCCAGCTGAATTTCCACCATCTCAGTCCTTTGAGGGAAGAATAGCAAAACATGACAAGACTTCCTGGATCAGGGCACCAGTAAATCCACACAATCAAAATCTATTTTAGCAGGCAAATGAAAACTCCTTACTTGATCTTCTGTAAGACTAAGCCACACTTTCCCTCCAAGTAGTCTAACTTCTTCCGGTCCAGATCAGTCTGGATCCTCAGTCTGTGGTCCAAGATGAGAGACTGAAGAAGCTGAATACACTTAATCAGTTCCTGCACACAAGTCAGCAAGAAGAGAAAAAAAAACACTGAAAGCAAAATATTGTTTGTTTGTTTTGTTTTTTTACAAACTAAACAGAACACATGTATGGCTTGTACACACATTACATTTTTAAATATTTTATCCTCTAAATATTTTCCCAAGTGTGTACCTCTTCAAAACAAAAAATGCAGAATGTGATAACCTCCAAAAACAGAGGAAATATATTAGCTTGTTTTAGATAAGTATGTGTGACTGAAAGAGCACTTACAGAGAGGTAGAGTTGAGTCTGTCTTTGCAGGAGAACTGTATTTTCCCGGCAGGTCTCCCTCAGACTCTCTGCTCTTTTCTTCTCTTTGTCCAGCTGCGCTGATAGGTGGGACAACTTGCTGCTCTTCAAACCCTCACTCTCATTCTCTACAAGATATTACAAAACAGCATCCTGGTCATCGTGTCAATGTAGAACAATGACGTGATATAAAGGTAGTGAAAGTAAAAGAGAATATTTACTGGTCGGAAGAAATAAGTACTGTACCCCATTCAGGTTGATAGTAAGAGAGGAGGCTCATGCACTTTTTCTTTAGATGTTTCTCCAGT
>JAPZEB010000016.1:4637678-4652780 GCA_029783705.1 Chaetodon striatus
GATGTTTCTCCAGTTCTCTGGGAAGACCCTGTTTCATCCTTTGAACATTCTGGTAAAGATGAACACAGCATAATGGGTGAAGAAGCTACATTTGTCACTGAAGTATCTCTCTACTGATGGTCAGCTTTCACACTTAACACCATATCACCAACATAAATCATTGTCCTTTAAGTATGAAGGCAAATATTTTGACTTTTAATGACTCACCTTCTCAAATGGCATGAGCTCCATCACATGTTGGGGATTCAGACCCAGAACTGAGGGCTGCTCTTGGTCGGTAGTGCTACTGGGATCCAGTTGTCTGATACACTGAGCCACCAGCAGTGACTTCTCCATCGTTTCATAGAACTACACACACAGTCAGTGATAGTTTGTCACACTGGTAAACACAAATGTGCTAATATAATATTACACAGTAGATTTCTGGATACTGATGTTCAAATGTTTCAAACTGTGGCCTTTGGCTTCAGAGTGTAGATGCAAAGTGCAAAGTGCTGAGTGGAGCTTTGATTTGTTGCCCATGGTTCACTAACAACTGTTTGTGCATTTGTGAACTATACAAATAAGTATAAAAGTACCATGTTCTGGTCGGGGGGTACAATGGCATGGTGCTTTCTGATACAGTGCTCCTGGATCATCTCCTGCAGCCCTGTGTGGAGGCTCTCAGAGCGCAGCCAGTGACTTCTCTGGCTCTGCAGCTTCTGCTCAGCCTGGAATAAAGCAAGTGTTACAGATAAACAAAACCTCACAAACTCAGACCTGTGCACAATTCGCTCACTTCAGATTTTTTGGAAACAGCTTGCACTCAAAACTTTCGGTTTAGTACAATACAGTAACATAAAAGTTTTGAGGACACAAAATAAATGTGTCACATGACCCTTGTCTGACAGGAATTTTATGTCAGTTTAACATAACTTTTTTTGTTTGAGCACTTAATTCTATGTCATATGACATAGAACATGATTGATTAAACTATAAAAAACATATTGTGGAAAACCAAGGTTTCTAAATTGCAAGAATAAAGCAAAGAGTTGAATTCTGAACCAGGAATTCTCTTTTACCTCAGTGCAACTTTATATTAGACACTAACATCCACACATGTGGGAGGTCACTAACTGTGTATACACCAATCAGCTAAAACATTAAAACCACTGGCAGGTGAAGTGAACAACACTGATCATCTTATTACAATGCAATTTTCTGTTGAGAAATCTTGGGTCCTGACATTTGTGTGGATGCCACCTGACACGCTCCACCCACTTAAGCACCAGTGCAGACCAGGCACCCCCACTTATGACAACAGCACTCCCCAGTAGCAGTGGCCCCCCAGCAGGACAATCCGCCATGCCACACTACAATGATGGTAACGCCCCTATGCCAGATGCCAAAGGACACCCTCCAGAGGTTCTGTGTCCATGCCTTAAGAGGTCAAAGCCAAGTCCAGTCTAAGGAGAACCCACTGTGGATCGGGGGTACCTCTAGGGCACCAGCACATCCCTCAAATGTTTGATCAGGTTGAGATCTGGGGTATTTGGAGGTCAATACACCTGCAACGGTGTTCGGGTGGGTGGAGCATGTCAAGCAGCATCTAACAAGATGATCAATGTTATTCACTACACCAACCAATGGTTTTAATGTTTTGGCTGATTGGTGTACAACCTAACTCATGGTGCAAAATATCTTTTACCACAATATTACCTGTAACCCATCAGAACCATTATGAAATACACACACATTAATCACTGTGTAATGGGTAACATGAGTGATTTAGACCGCATTTAAACAGTTTTCTCCAGGTTAAGGCCTTAAACACACTGTCTCACAACACGGTGGAAAACTCTACTCATTTTGCCCAAACACGCCACAATATGTTAAGTGCACAATCATGGTGGCAATTAGGCAAAACTGGCTTATACATTGTAGTCAAATTAACTCAAAACTTAAAAATTGTTCACTTTAAGAAAATGATGTCAAGCTCACATGGGATGAGTTTTTGTGTCAAGTTAACATTAAGTTTTCTTGTCATTTTGATAATTCAGGGCATTTTTTGTAGACTTTACATTAAAAATTTGCATCATGGATGGATTGAAGTTTACAGTGCAGCATGAGACAAGATCAATGTCTGTGATTGCAGTTCCTACTGGGTACCTGTAGAGGTCGATAACTCACAGACAATTTATTGTGCAATTAAATGTGAACAACTCATAAAGTAAAAAATGCCTGCAGATACCTTTTCCAGATCTGTTTTTAGTGGGACAGTGAGTCCACTTTGGTCCACATGTTGTGCCAGGGTGACCAGGAGTTTACAGAACTGAGGGTTCTGGGTCAGATCCTCCTCTGTAATGTCACACAGAGGGAAGGAGGCGAGAACTGGAGGGAAGAGCAGGAAATACAGAAAACGTATTATCAATGAACTAAACTAAATCCCTGTGAGGAGATTCTCCGCAGTAACGTCACAGCATTCAAACGTCAACGAAATCGTACCCTCTAAAGCTTATCTCACATTCAACATACGTAGATTACTTAAGCATTTAACCACAAAAAACTAATCTTACTTTGGTTTTATTATATTAATAAGTAATATGGACGTGCGGCGTCGACTCAACTTTTGAAATAAAGTGTGTTTCAAGCCACAGTATTGCATGTTATCAGAGTAAGTTAACGGTTTAAGGAGCAGCTAAGTTAACTTAGTATTTTTTATTTCCTTACCCTGTTGATGCAAACTGTCGCTCTTCCCAAGCGCCGACGCATGTGTAGACTCGGGGCCAGCGGACATTTTCAGCTGAACTGTATGCCTTATAACCAAACAACTGATGAATTTGTGGATTTTTGAAGAGTTTTCTGGATAACTCCTATGCAACAGAAAAATGAAATGCGTACTTCCTGAATCAAGTTGCGCGCGCCTGAAGGAAGTGTTCCTATTGGCTGACTGACCCATGTGGTCATGCATGCGTGAACTGTATGCTACTCTCGTGAGCGCGCACTACGAAAGAGACAATCACGTTTTAATTATTTCTAAGAAAAATTGCTGTGTTGCAACAATATAATCCTCGTTGGCATTAATGATTATAAATTATCTGTAGTCTAGATTTGAATCAAATAAAAAAAATACTCCCTGCATAATAAGTTAACGGCTCTACCCAAAAATTTACACACAAAAAATGCTGGAATTAACATGGAATTTAACAAGATTATCATTAGAGTGCATCTTCAATGTATAGTTTCATGTTAAGATCAGTCTAACAACCAGTGTTGGGGAAGCTACTTTGACTTTACTTTGGCTAATACAGAGCAATAATGAATATTTCTGACTAACTGACATTGCCAGGAATTGCCTTACCTTCACATTGATCAGGATGAAATAAAAGGGACTTGTCAAAGGTGGTTCAATAACAACAGAGAAGCACTGGTAGAAACAATAAAAAGACGAATCAGTCCTTTTCTTTTATTACCCAAAATTGTTGATAGTTTTCGAGGTTAACAACACAGAAATGGCAAAAAGTTATTTAACTACTTGAATCACAATGCAAATATGAATCCAACTCAACTACCAGCAAGCAACTGCAAAATGTAGTTAAACTTCTAATTTAACTACATGTTGTTCACGACGTCCAACACAGCTAACATTATCTGTACAGTCTGTTAAAGGGACAGTTCACCCATAAATCAAAAATTCATATTTTTCTTCTTACCTGTAGTGCTATTTATCAGTGTAGATTGTTTTGGTGTGAGTTGCCGAGTGTTGGAGATATTGTACTGGATAGAGACTGTCTGCCTTCTTTCCAATGGAACTAGATGCCACTCGACTTATGGTGCTCATTATTCATTATTCAAACTACACCCACCAACCACATCACTGTGCAAAATAAAATGTGCATCCACTGCTAGCTCACCTAGCACCATTGAGCTAGTGTGTCCATAAGTAGATGCACACTTCCTTCTGCGTGGTGATACAGTTTATGGGTACTTTGTTAGAAAGAAACTAGTTCCTACATGAAACTGCTCTCAACAAGGTTTGTGGATTATCTTGAGTAACCAAGTCATGATTTCTGGAAAGAGACATTGCTGTTGAGTTTTTAAAATGTATTTTTTGGCCCTTTGAGCACCACAAGCTGAGTGTTATCTAGTTACATTATATTGAAGAGAAGGCAGACATCTCTACGGCCGATATTTCCAAATCTCGGCAGCTAACACTTTAACAATTTAGACTGTTAGATAGCACTACAGGTACATGTATTTTTGATTTTAAAGTGAAATGTCCCTGTAAGACTGAGTGACGTTCACATACAGGTCTGGATCACAAAAATTGACATAGAAAAGTCTCACAGCAGTTCAGTACAATGGTAAAGATAATTCACATGCTGTGCTGTAGCCTGCCTTTTACATTGATCAGCTCCCTGCCTCTCTCAATTTGGATCTGTGGCTAAAACTCTGCTCCGAGTCTTTCCACCAGATGGACTACTATAACAGTTCTTTCTCTGCCAGAGAGGGCGTCATCTCAGCCATCCAGAATGCACTCATGCACTCCTGTTACGCCATGCCTCAAGCATATTCTTTTGGATGTGAATGAATTTCATTAATAAACAAGATGCCATTTCTGTAGTTATGCAAGTTCTGGGATGGAGAAGTGATAAGGAGAGCACAGTGTTTGTGACAACTGAAATCTTTACAACCAATAAGGCTAGTTTCAGATAGTGAACACTAACTATGTTGTTCCCAACTAGATCATGTAAATTAATTTTCTGAATTTTCTCAACCCAGATCTGACAGCCAAATTTAGGCCTTGATGTGTAGCTAGTTATTGTTAGAAATTTCCCCACTGTGGGACTAATAAAGGAATATCTTATCTTATCCTATCTTATTGAAGAACTTACAAAAAGAGCATCAATAATGAGCTGGGCTTTGTGTTAAAGGAACCCTGGGAAAAAAAAAAAACGAAAAAAAAAAAAACATGCTCCCTGAATCTCACCCTTCGGTCTGTTGTGTTGTTTGCTTCATGAAGAGAGTGTCATGTTTTGGTGCTGGTCATAATTCTCCTCGTCATCAACATAACTTTAGATCTGATATTTTCTTGCCCTTTGCTCTGACCATCAGCTGGCACCAGCACGGCCAGTTGTTGCTGCTGGTGTTGGCAGTGAAATAACTTGCTTTAATAGAGCTTGTTGAACTTACAGACAGGGCTGGTATTGCAAGCAGAAGTCTTCTTTTGATTAAGGTCAATAAAGTTTTATATCCCTTTCTTTTTGGTTTAGCTGTGCCAGCTTTGTTTCACTATGTTCTGCAACTGCTACAGGGGTAAAGAAAATTAATTCAAGATCAATTGGCAATATCCCACAACCAGTCACTTGACTTGCAGACAGAGATGATCCCAGACTGAGAAGGGCCCAAAGCAAAGACAAACTGAGACCCCCTGTTTTTTGCTTCGACACCAAATCCTCCAGCATCATCTTATCAGCCCACTGTCCTTACTCATGTCCCATGATGCAGCAGAGACTTTCAGTACATAATTGTAGCGGCTATGGTTCAACTAAATATTGATAACAAATAAAAAATAATAAAAAATAAAAAATAAAAAAAAGCAAAACAACGGTGAGGGCAGGTGGCAGGTAATTTAATAAGTGTATTCCCGAATATCATATAACACCAGTAACACCAACTGCTGTGGAAGGCCTAGTTTATCATTCTCATTACAAATTGTGCCAATATTGTGCCAACGGGTGCCCCTTTTCCCAAAATTTGCAGGTTTGCCATTCCTGGCAGTGTGCCCTTGCCAGCAGGGAACAAGTCAAATAGAGGGATGACTAAGGCCCACAATTAATATAATTATTCACTAAATGTAGTAAATAATTTCTTAATATAAGTGCTTGAGAGTTAATTAGAAGAAATTACATAATGCCTTGTCATTTGTTGGGTCTCTGGCTGGTGATTTTAAAGACACCTCCCTTCTTGCTATTGTAAGTAATAGCTATTCTGAGCTTTTATTCTTCTAAATTCTTTGTTAGGCACAATTTGACAAGACTTTCTTCAGGACTAGTAAGTATATAGCGATTAATTGAGCGGGCCCTCACATTCTCTTTCCAAATTGAAGCTGGGGTTCCACAACTGTGGGTATTCCTGTAGATCTATAGTATGGCTTTCCTCTGTGACCTCTGGCCTCTCTCGTGTGCTTCTCACAGCTGTTTCCTTGCAGCAGTCCTTGCCCATATCTGGTCGTCATGGTGCAGCATTCCTGGTGCTTTGGAACTATGCTCTTACCCAGGGGTATTACAGTGGGGGGGCAAGTGGGACTCATTACTAGGGGCACCAATGGGAAGTGGGGCCCTAGAAAAGCCTGAAATGACAAATTGGGGTTTGTTTACAGTTTTTTTTTAAATTAATAAGTATATATAACTAAATTAAAACTGGTTGAATACATCGGTTGAAAGACTGAACTTTGTATAAAAATATAGTAGAGGCTTTCCAAGGCCCCTCTCACACAGGCCTCCAGGAAGCAAATTTGTTTCGGAGAAGGCATAACTCGCCCTATTCTCTCTCTGATTGACTTATAATTACCTTAGTTGGTTCGATTGGTTAGGTTTAGGCAAAAGGAGTGGGATTGGTTAGAGTCAGACTGTCAAGGTAAGCTAATCAGATTCAGAATATGGCAGAGAAGGGACAAGTTTCACTACTGGGATTTGATCCATTTAGTTCAATAACATTTCAAAAGTGTAGAAGAGCCACATTATTAAATAATTTTATCCTCATCCAAGTAAGCAGTGCCCTAAACCCTTAGTTAGCCATTTGACCAGCGGAAGTTAGCCAATTGGCTGTACTATACTATACTATATATATTCTACATATGGACAGAATTTGGTGCCTAGCCTCTGCTCTTACCTTACTTTGCCCACACTGTTTTATACTTCTTTATTTATCATTTTACTGTAATAAGGTGCAACCAGTCAAAATTTTGTGGGTCTAGACAAGATGACAAGATGTGCCAATATGCATATAAATAATAATAGTTCAGTGTGTTTGTTCCCCTTTTCAGTCTGAATGTGGCTGTTTTGGGCATATAATGTAACTTTTGCTTGATTTACGATATGTATAGTAACTTCACCGTAGTGCTGTTTACACAATGGCTGGTGGTCCTCACTCATCAATGAGTGGGCAAAATTATATATGGAGCCAGTCAATTTGAATACAATTATAAATGACATGGAGTAAAACCAATGGATTGTGTCAGGATTCAACTCTCTAGATTTTATTGGTCACAAATATGGACCAGCCCTTATTTGCTAAACCAATTAACGAAAGCTAGTGTTGATTGCCGAGGTCTTTGACCAATCATAATACTGAGTTTCCTAATGGGCGGGTTTTTGTGATAGAGGGGTGGGGTGTGCGAGGTCATTCAGTCCCTCTCAGATTCACTCTATCGGCGTGTGTTTGTGGGGACGGGTAGTTGGAGTAAGGAGTCGCCGGGCGGCAGTGCATCTCAAACGCTTTTTGGGGAAAGAAACGCCGCTGAAAAATTGCACCGCAAACTGAAGAAACGACCCCCGGTGACGGCTTCTGTGAAATAACTCAACGCAACGACTGCGCCACACGCACAACCAACAAACGCAGCCAGGCTATCACATGCTAACCAGCTAGCATCCCTCAAAACTGACGGGATCAAGGTGTTGATAGCTAGCCTCCCAGCTAATTATCCAGCAGCTAGCATCCTCCTGCCGTAGCATCATTAGCTTGCTTTTCCTCCTCGCGCAGACTTCACCATTGCTCGTGGCGGTGCCTTTTCAGCTCGCGAGCACCAAACCCCACAATCAAACAAAAACAGAAAACGGAGCTTCCTAACTAGCTGCTGCTGGATACGGCGTCTGCGTTGCATTAGTTAGTTGACACCATCACACCCATCTCCCCAACCCCTTCACCTCTGCCCCTCTCCCTCCACCCGAAACACTGGAAATCCACAAGCGGCCGGAGAGCGGCGAAGGGCCGGCGAAGCTGGGGGTGGTAACGTTACAGGACTCGCCGGGAGTCGTAACGGCTACAGACAAGCTCAGCCGTGGGGACCTACCGACAAGTATGGACGGGCTGGCCGTGGAAGTTCGCGGCTCGAATGGGGCCTTCTACAAGGTAACCTGGTTACAGTCGTAGTTTCTAGTTGTCCCAGTTAAAAGTTTTGTTTCAGGAAGAGCTGCTGGGTTTTGTTCTCCCGAGCCCAGCCCTAGCTAGCCATTAACTACTTGACTCATGTTAGCTTAGGTCCACTTCAGACAAACAGGGATGGTTTTGCGTTACATTAGGGATGGCCATTGTGGGGTGGGTAGCTAGCTCCAGCTAGCTGTTAAGCTAGGCACACTTGTCATCACTATGTATGGCCTATATTTGGTCGTTTTTGTGAAATGTCAATATGAATACAGGCCATTCCTGTGGAGCCAGACTCCCATAGTTTTGACATGGCTTACAGTATTTGTCATAGCATATTGCTTTGTCTTGTACTGTTTCATACAAGCTTTTAAAACCGAAGCGAGCTGCTAATCAGACAGCTGTTGTGCAGTTCCTGCGTACAAGTATGATGAGAGGCTACATCAAAGCTCACATACTTTCTATTTGTTTTGTCCCCTAACCTACATCCCTGCTACATTGCTGAACGTTTGCTCCTATGTTTATTGCCCCGGCAAGGAAGACTAGAGTCTGAGTTTCTGTTTCATTTCTGCCTAATTATCAGAAGAAAGTGTAGTTTCATATCCAGACACACGACTTAAAGTCATTGTTGCTGCTGTGTCACAGCTTGTTTTCAAACATCACAACAAGATGGCAACGCAATGACTCATTTGATTATAAGACAGCTTAAATATCAATGTTTTTATTAGTCACACAGACAGATTTGAGTCTTGGTGAACATTGTAGGTTCTGATATAATTTGATATTTCATAGAATTTTAGTTAACAACCTGATTTGTGGCATACTAACCTGTGGAGACACCCTAATGTTTGGGGATAGGCAAACAACCCCACTCATCCTCCGCCTGCTTTCTAGTCTTAACCTCGTGACATGTCTTATTTTCATTACTCTCAGTTGAATTTATTTCTCCATGTGCTCCTCTTCTCTTCTCTCTCCTCGGGTGTTCAGATGGTCAACCGACCACATGGTGCTTTAGAGATGAGCCTATATTTACTCTCCTCATGTCGCTTCACCTGTCGTTCTGTTTTACAGGGTGACAGTTTGGCTCTGGCATGAATGAACACTTCCACTCCTCTCTGTTACGTCCATTATCTCACAGCTCTCATTTTGTGGATGAGATGGACTCTTAACTGTGGTAGTGAGTGACGCTCTAAATGTCATATTCCAGTAGATATGTTGTCCTTGATGGGAGAGAGTGGGGGCAAAAAACTTTATTACTTTTTTCCCTGTTGTGATTGACACATGAGGTAAAATGATTTTGCTTCTTGGGCGCACTTCATTCACCTTGGTGTCAGTGTGAGTCAGTTAGTTTTTTTTTTCTTTTTAACTATGAATCAGGATCACATTTATGAATCTGTCAGGGCAATACAGCACCTGTCAGGAAACTGGCACTTTGTCTTGTGTATAGGCTGCATCTTTTGCAGCAGCAAGCACATACCAGGCAAGCTGATAAAAGTCTAAATGAGGATTCAAACAGTTTTTGTATTCTGTTTAAAGGTCCAGTGTGTATGATTTAGGGGGACTTATTGACAGAAATGGTATATGATATTCATAACCATGTTTTCATTAGTGCATAATCACCTGAAATAAGAATAGTTGTGCTTTCGTTACCTTAGAATGAGCCGTTTATATTTACATACAAAGCAGGTCCTCCTATATGGAGTCCGCCATGTTTCTACAGTAGCTCAGAACTGACAAACTAAACAGAGGCTCTAGATTGGGCTATTTGTGTTTTTGCATCAGTCACCATGTTATCCTTTATGCTTGGCACACAGGAGAAGTTTCAGTTCTGCAACCTCAATGCTAGATGCCACTAAATTACTAAATCAGCCACTAAATTTTCCACATTAGTTACCTATTTTTTTGGCTGGATATCTTGCATCAATATAGATTTCAGTTCTTGACTTTTAAATTTTATCATAAGCAGGCTGATCAAGTAGATTAGTGCAGGAATGAGTCCTAAAACCTGGAAATGAGCTAGCTTTTTAGCACTCCTTGTTCCCTCGTCTCATAGTCAATGGGTTTTTGGTTAGATGCCTGAAATAAGGTCTGTGGTTAACACACATTTAAGAGACTTAAACATTTTGTTCTATGACATAAAATACGTCCGTAAATACTCCACTGGGGAGGTTTCAAGCTTTTACGTGTCTTTAAAAAAGAGGATGCTAGCAAGTAGCCAAATGACACTACAGAACATCATCACGCCGAACACAGTTATACAGCCTTACTGTGGTGAAGATGTTGAATCGTGCGACCACAGTGTAGTAGTGATTGTGTCTTGGAAAAATCCCATAGGCTTTTTGTCAAGGGAACCAGGGTGGTGCTAACTTCTGTGTCGGCCTACAGAAAAACTTCATCCCTGCACTACTCTTGAGTATATCTAAACATAGTGACTTAGCGAAAGATACAGCTATCTTAACTAATCCATTTTCAGTTTGCAAATCTGGCTCTTCTGGTCCATGAGGTTTTGCTCACCACATGGACCTGCATATGGCTGCTGGATGTAATAACGAAGCTGCCTGTAACCCCTCTCTGCCCCCACCTTTCCACCAGTCATGTTAGAAAGAGGGCATGCCTGCCCCTTGACCTGGTAGTACTTGATGGAAGCAATCCTCTGACATAACATGCAGCTGTCTCCTAACGTGACCCCTGGAAATTGGAGGATGAGCACCTTTTCATTCAGACCTGTTGTCATTGCTGGCTTCTTCCCATGAAGCTAACCAGCTCTTGTGCCACTAGGATCCTGCAGTGTGAGAGGCAGATGCTAACCGTTTATGTAGATGCTGATGTTTTAACTTTTAACTAGGACCATCTCAGAACAAAAGTAGGTGATGATTGATAATCAGTTGAAGTCGAAGTGAAATGCATAAAGGGTGTAAAAATTCCAGTGTGTGCACACACACATGTTGCCCCATGAGCCAGGCTGAAACCCTTGCCAGCTTTTGCACTGCAAAGGAAGCACCTTCCCAGCAGGTGAATCCACACCCCCAGTCCTCCCCCCAGGCATGCTTGCTAGACACTACCTGACCTCTCTGTCCCATATATGGTAGTGTCACACTGAGACATGCCACACCCACAACTTTCCTCCCGTCTTGTCATTGCTTGGTGCTGGGGGTGTTGGTCAAAGCATATAGCATGCTGCAACAGATCTGTGGATGCTCATGATGGACAAATCACATGTTTAAGTGATCTCTCATGTAGTAGTACTAGTTTCTGAGCGACTGCAATAATACATCCGTATGGGCTAGGCTAAACAAGTGCCTGCCTTCCCCATACATGTGCCCTCATGAACATGCTTGTAAACCCACAGTATTTAACTTACACTCAAAGAAGAAGTATGTGTATTTTAATTCTGTTTGTTTGTGAGTGTGTGGGAGAAATTTCCAGGCTGTGTCTGTGCTGTCAGGAGGAGTCAGCGTTCATCGTCACTTTATCCAGCACAGAATTCACAGCCAGAGAATTGTGTCAGTGATGTGATGTCTTGGCTTCCAAAAAGCCCTAGATGCTCTTTTTTTCAGCAGCAGTCACAGTGTTGGTCTAGCACGGCTTACAAGTCAGCTGTCTGTGTTGTTTACATGCAAAAAAAAAAAAATCCCCACCCCTCATCACTGTCTGTCTTGTGCGTTCATGGGAATAAAATTCTGTCTCTGTTTTTCGTCTAGGGTTACATCAAAGATGTCCACGAAGACTCACTCACAATTGTTTTTGAAAACAAGTAAGTTTGCTCTTTCTGTTAATCTCTCCTTTATGTCTGCTTTATGACAAATAGTCATTTTATGGGGAAATGAAGCTTGAACTTAATTGAGAGTTGCAACGACTGTTCCATGCTGGTGCTTTACCCAGGCATTCAAAATTCTCCTCTTCAGCACCTGTGCTTTGCACGCAGCTGTCCATACACGTCTTTGACATTTTTTTTTTACCTCCTGCTCTGATCCCTCCTTCCCTTGCCACCCCAATAGCATGTTTTCCTATACTCCTAGCCCCACCTACTGTCCCTTTCCAACAACCACCCACCCCCCTGGTCCCTCTTTATCTACTTGGCTCAGAGCACAGAGCTGGGTGCCCCTAAAAATAGTGACCCAAGGTATGCAGGGTGGGAGGGGTGGCAGTGTGGTGGCCTCTGTCGTTTTTTTGGATGGCTCCCACTCCCCCACCCCTTCTCCTTTTACTTTCTCTGAGCACATGGAGGTGTTGGAATAGCTGGTTGTATAAAACAGTTAATAAATAAAACACATTCTTTGGTCTCAAATGATTATAAGAAGGCATGAAAATTATTTTTAAGATTCAAAGTGAGCTTTTTCAGATATCAGTACTGAATGAACATAGACATTAGCAGGTCATTTACTGAACTTTATGGCACTTTTTTATGAGCTATTTTCAAGTTCTTATTTAAAGCAAAAGGACATCATTTCATGAACATAGTCACTCACTGTCCAGACACAGTTCCTCTAACTTCCTCATTAAACTTAATGACTGGTTTTAATTTTTATTTTCATTATGTCTGATAATGTGCTGCACAGCAGTGAACGGGTAATACGCCCAAGTCATTGCAATCCCAATATGAGAGGAGGAGAAAAAGAGCTGGAGCTGGACTACTTGAACAATGTAACAGTATTCAGATTTGTTACCTGTGGTTGTTCATAAGCTGACAGGCATTTGTGTCTTCTTGCAATAGCTGGCAGCCAGAGAGACAGTTGCCCTTCAGCGACGTGCGGTTGCCTCCTCCAGCCGACTACCACAAGGAAATTGGTGAAGGAGAGGAGGTGGAGGTAAGGCCTGCCGCTGTGCATCTACTCTGATTCAGCTCATCCACCTGGGCTTTCACTAACATCACGTCTCAAGGCCTCTGTGTCTTTGCACTTCAGCAGAAGGATCATTTCTTGGCCAGTACTGACTAGGGCTGTAAATAATTCTATTTTCATTGTCAGTTAATCTGTTGATTCCTTTGTTGATTCATTGATTAGTTGTTCAGATCAGCGTTCCCAAGCCCAAGACAGTGTCCTCAAATTCTTGTTAGGCCCAGAACTTGAAGATATTCAGTTTACTGTCATGGAGAAGTATATGATAAATTATTATATGCATTCTGAATATATTATTGCAGTTTTGTATGATCAGTCTAAATTGTAACAATGAAAGTTGTACACTCAAGTCTTTGTTGTACAACATCTCATTCTGTTATTATTTTTATTTTCTCCATATCACACAACCGTAGTTATTTGTACAGTTTGCATCTTTTCTGCTTTTGCAGCCAAAGCCTTGATCACTGCTGCCATTTCTTAGTTTTCACTACAAACTGTTTGAAGCACAGTTAAATAGATACTTTGCCAAATTTCAATAAGCTTTGTATCATAACAGTGTGTGAAGTATGTAGGGCTGGGTATCAGTACCGGATACCTTTTAGGTCTCAGACAGAATAAACCAGTTCCAATCAGTACAATCAATTGAAATTTCTTCAGTAAAATGATACCTGCATTCAATCCTTTTTGTATCCAGATAAAAAAAAAAGTATATGTGTATGGTTTTGGAGCCAGTCACCAAGGTGTTCTTCAGTTTAATGCAACATATCATTGACCCACTATGGCAGCAGCTATAACTCATACAGTCTGTGGTGGGATGAAGTTGAGTTTCAGTATATTTCAAGGAGATGGCTGTTCAGCTTTCCCAGATGCCACTAGAACGTTGGCGTCTGGTGGCATTTTATGCAAGTGAATCCACCTATTCACATGATGTAAATGAAATAAAAAAAGGGTATCAAATGAAGTACTCTATCATTATCAGTATCACTTTAAGGGTACTGGTATTGCTGGTGGCATTTTATGCAAGTGAATCCACCTATTCACATGATGTAAATGAAATAAAAAAAAGGGTATCAAATGAAGTACTCTATCATTATCAGTATCACTTTAAGGGTACTGGTATTGCTACTGCTTTCATCATTTTTTAAACCATACCCAGTCATTGTAGTATGTATAAATGAACTATGTTAAACTTCCCTCCATCTTGCCAGCATCCAAATCTCCCTGCTCATTTTCCAGCAAAAATGCACCAGCTCTCAAGCTGAACTACAGATTTTACTTCCACATTAAGACTCAAAGATTCTAGAAGCAGACTGAGTGAGCTGCTAAAATGTTTTTAGGGAATGTATTTTAGTAACTGTTTAGCTGTAATATGCAAGTTTATGAACAGGAAGTGGGCACCATACCGTTTCTTGTATTGTTAAAGCGGAAACTGAAAAAACAGCTCAAATGGTCAAACTAAGCAGTGCTGATCAAAAATTAACCAAGATTCTGCTGCTGTGTTTCCTCTTTCTTGTTTTCAGACACATTTTAGCTTAATGTTTAGTTGTAATTTGAGATTGTTTTTACCAGCCGTTTGCCATATTTTTTCCTTCAAAACGGACAAGCTCGCATCACGTCACCCACCAGTGGGAGCGTTTATTGGTCCGGTGCGATGCAGTGCATTCTGGGTGTTGTAGGTTTTCTACCTCTTGGGCAACAGCAAATGCCACACCTCGTTTCTCCGGTTTTGTCTGGTCATGTAGCACCAATTTCACAGACGGCTATGTTATGAAAAAAACCCATATTTCCAGCAGTGAAATACTTCTTCAGTGTGTGTAATAGCTGTCGTCTTTTTTGTCTATGACTTAGCTGTCATTTACTATGTATCTCCTTACAGGTTTACTCAAGGGCAAATGAACAGGAGCCTTGTGGCTGGTGGCTGGCCCGGGTCAGAATGATGAAGGGAGAGGTAAGTGGGTCCAAGAACCAAGGAGCACTGTCTTAAAAAAAAAAAAAAAAGATAAAAAAGTGGGTAAGAGATAGAAAGAAACTAAGCTTTAGTTAGAAATTATTTTATTGTCGATACCAAAGCAAAGGAGGAAAATAGCACTGAGCAAATCCTCTCTACTTTGGAGATGTGTGTTTTGTCTTTATGGTGTTT
>JAPZEB010000016.1:4652880-4678591 GCA_029783705.1 Chaetodon striatus
GTTTTGTTGTCTTGTCATAAACCATGCAGTTGATGTTTTTTAATCCAGTCTAATTTGCCTAATCTTCACAGTGCCTTGAATGCAGCAAAACACCAATGCAATGCAGGAATTATTAGATCCTGTGTTTTAGTTAGCGGGTCTTGAAAATTCCTGCAGCTATTTAGTTGAAAAGGACGAATATTATAAAGAATATGATGCTTTGTATCGGTGAAGAGATCTAGCTAGGCTAGCTTCCTCTGTATTTAATAATCAGTAATAGAGGCTAGGCTATTATCTTTCACTTTGCCATCAGTGTTTTGTTGCATTGCCAGTAACTGTTTATTGAGCTCTGAGTATGCTGTATGTAGAGTGAATACAGGCCTGTAGTGAGATAAGCACTGCTGGGTAATGAGCTCAAAGAGCCAGTTTGTCCTGATGTGGTCTGACATTGTACCTTCATATTATATTTCCCATACACCCGGTGCTTTTTCTTCACACTGACTTCTTGTGACAAAATGGATTTTCACCACTGTCAGTCTAGTAGGCATAGTTGGCTTATTTTGACGTATTTTTTTGATAATAATCAAGAACCCGAACTTGCTCTTAGTCACCAGCCAGAGCTGCAGGTTGAATAGTGGGTCAGTGGGATATGGAAAGGACAGCGTTGTAGTGCTACTGTGCCAGGGGAGTTGCTGCTGCTGTAGTGCTGTTATTTGGAGCAGTCTGATAAGAGCCTGCAGGAATGTCTAGCACTGACTGATGGCTTTAATTCTGTCCTTCTGAGCATGGAGTGTGCAATGTTCATCTCACTGTCTCATGGTTTCCTTTTTTCCTTCTCTCCATTTTTCCATCTTTCTCTGCATCTTACTTTGCTACACCTTTGTTTCATCGTGTGTTTTCTCAAAAGTAGGGGACAGTGGGAGGGGAGTGTATTCTAGCTTCATTAAATAAATGAATGCTAAAGTTATAGAATGAATGCATTTTTGATGTGACTTATAATTTCTTAATTTTAGAGCGGACATCAATGAATTTTTTATTTTGGAGCGGACATAAATTAATTTTTAATATGACAGCTGATTCAGAATTTTTGCAGTTCTGCTCTTCATATATCTTGGTGTTTTTTTTTTGTTTTGTTTTTTTCAATTTACATTGAGCTGTCAAACTTGTGTCTGATATTTCTGGCCACCTAATTAATAAGAATCTCTCATCTTGTGCTGTTTTCAGTTCTATGTGATTGAATACGCGGCATGCGACGCCACATACAACGAGATTGTCACAGCAGAACGCATCAGGCCCCTCAACCCCAACAGCCCTTCCTCTCGAAACTCTTTCCACAAGGTCCCTATCCCTGTCCCAGAGGACCTGAGGGACATGTAAGTGTCTTTACTTAAAAGTAAACAATGAATTTGAGATTTTCGTGGATGTATGGATACATGATTATACATGTTAAAAAAAACACCTTTTTGGATGTTAAGTTCCTCTCAAGTTGTCACAGTGAGCAGTGATGTTATAATGGCCCACTGCTGGCAAATGAATAACAAGGCTGACTCTCCCGTGGATTGTTTTCTTATCAACAGCTGTGAAAATGACAACATTCACAAAGACTTCAGGAAAGCTATCGGAGCCAACTGCATCTTCTACAGTGCCCAAACACATGAACTCATTGTGCTGGTAAGTACTCAGACTGCTGGGTTCCACCTCGTGAACAAGTTAATTGGCCTTGTTTTATATTTACAGATGAGAAAATGATATAAAGGAGCTATAGTGACTCTTACATAAAAATCATGTAGTAGTTTTCTGGGTATTCTCTAGGTATTGTTTACATTTAAATCCAACTGATGCTGCATACTGTATATAATAGCTTTTAGGTGTGAAATTTTGAATCCACATTTTTAACAACTTTGTCAGTTCTTATTAAAGACTCAGTATGCTCATATTCACAAACAGCGACTAAACAATAGTTCAGTGAATTGTAACTTAATCCTTTTTTTTTGTTTTTTGTTTTTCAGTCTACAAATGAAACCACAGTAAAGCGTGCAACTCTCTTGAGTGACATGCATTTCCGCAGCATCCGTACCAAGCTTATGCTAATGTCCCGCAACGAAGAAGCCACCAAACATCTGGAGGTAATCAGACTATTTTTTCATACACATGCGCACATCCTGTCAAATGCACTGTAAGGGATAGTTTGGATCTTTTAAAGTGGGGTTGTATGGGGTACTTATCCATACCTGGTCAGTGTAATACATACAGTAGAAGTCTGTCAGTACATCCCTAGTTTTGAGAAGTGGCAGGAGTGCCGACATGGAAGCTAAGCAATGTACTGCTGTGGACAGGGACAGCAGCAAAATGTGTTTAGCCACCTAATGAAACGTGAAACAGTTTAAGTATACGCTATATTGAGAGTATTTTTACTTATTAACCTGCTGTCATACAGCTTGTTCCAATGGGGAAGCCGTTAACTGCTTCAGTTCCACATCTATCCTCTTGTCAAAGCCACCAAACTTCATTTTTAAAAAACAGTCATTTTGGCTCGCTGTTTGTGTTATTGTGTGACTTGAATCCAAGCTTTTAAATTCCAAAGTCATAAAACAACACAAACAATACAAGTGATTGAAGCAGTGACAGACTAGCAGCTCCTGTGTTCAGGAATGTGAAATCACTGCTTTTCTCAATGGAATCTGGCTTTGAAGAAAGCAATATAACAGCTGTAGCTGCCTTTCAGAAATCGCTGTCTGACAGCAAGGTAAAGTGGTGGAAATGTTCTTAATATGGCGTACACTTACACTGATAATGAGTGTATGCTGAATAAGTGAATAAGTGTTGCTGCTGATCCCTCCGAAAGCAGTACACAGCTTTGCCTCTGTGTCAGTGTTTCTTTCTACTTCTCCAAATTAGGGATTTGCTGTTATCAACTATAGTTAATATACTTACTATGTGTAAGTACCTCATACAACGCCACTTTAGAAAAGTGTAACTATCCCTTTATTTTGCCTGTATACATGTATATTTATAATTGAAAAATTACAGACCCTTGCCAGCCATTTTTCTTAGTTTACACATTTGCACACAAACCACTTATGTGTTTCTCCTCTCAGACAAGTAAGCAGTTAGCATCCGCATACCAGGAGGAGGTTAGGGTCAGGGAGGACCTGATGGGCCTCGCCATCGGCTCCCATGGTGCCAACATCCAGCAGGCAAGGAAGGTACCTGGTGTCACAGCTATCGAGCTGGAGGAGGAAAGCTGCACATTCAGGATCTACGGAGAGGTATGCTGCCTAATGAACCTGTGTGCCATTATATGGCCTGGGTATATCAGTTCTTGTCCCAGTATGTTGGAAAGATATGCTGCAGTGTAATTTGGTCTAATGTTTGTGTTGTGTTACAGACTCCAGAGGCAGTAAAGCAGGCTAGAGAGTATCTTGAATTCAAAGAAGACTACTTTCAGGTACCCAGGAACCTTGTAGGTGAGTGAGCGACATTCCTGAGGGAGTTCATTTTGTTGGTGACAACAACATACCACTTCACATACTCCTGTTAGGTATGCACCGTTGTATAGGCCGAACACCATTATCAGCTGATATTCACGTTGTTGACTGCCATCATCCTATCAGCAAACAAGGTGACATTCACTGGAATACACAAGAATACATAAAGACAGGCCATCCAACAAAAGTTCATCTCTATATGGCGCACCGCTTCACTCGCAGTCAGTTAGGTCACCTCTTTTATTGGCTTCAAACCCAAAATGTTGCCATATTTGCTCTGCTTTAGTTTTCATCAGACTGAGTCCGCTGTGTCTCATCTCATCACTTAAAAAACACAGGAACTTTTTCCTAAGCAAACAAAATGTGTGCCACTTTTCCCACCTTCCACCTCTAGTGAAATTTGATCTCCTTCATGTTGCCGTGCTCGGCAGAACGCTAGTGGCTATGTTAGTCCGTTCAGAAACAAAAACACATGTTCATCACATTGTCATATTGCTTATTACTAATGCAATGCAAGTTGGATTTAGCACTGTGATGCCATCAGCACAAGTTGCTGATGTTGACTACTTTTTAATTTGACGGAACATGTCATAATGACAAATATCGGTTCAGCAGGTGTACATAAAAACAACCAGTTCAAGCCCGTACACCACACAGGACTGGCAAAATGGATATCAATCCAACTCTGATCAGCAGGAGGAAAAGTAGTTAACGTTAGCTGTTAACAGCCAGGGGCCTCAACTAACAGTTTATGGAGGTTGCTTTGAGTTGCACTGTGATGCGTTCGAGCCCTAGTCAGTGAAAATTAGTATTGGGCAAAGGTAAATTACTACCTTATCAAGATGGGTTCAAATATAATCTCGTAAAATTTCGTTTTACCAACAAACTTGAATGTTTTCACAGCAACATAAGATAAATATTACAGAGGGAATTATGATATATCATGTATAGGAAAAGGCTTTTGCAATAGTTCCCTTTTTTTTAAGATGTTTTTCATGTGAAGAAAGATTATATTAAAGATTGTTTCATAAATGTGCATGATTGATTTTTTTTTTTGCTTATTCGAAGATAGTGTAATTAAGGGCTGAGTGACTTAAACATAGTTAAGTTATGTTTTTTATTATGTCTTTGTTAATTTATTTGTTTCCCTAGCGCAAAACGGGGAATAAATAACAACAATAACAAAATAAACAGTGAACAAAAAAACCATTAGCATTGGCTATTGGCCTAATTGTTATTTAAAACATGGGTATCAGCCCAGAATTTCACAATCAGTGCATCCCTAATACCTACCACTACACATTTACACTCTCTTATTATCATCATATTGTTTAACCATTATTTTTTTGTCTTCTGTCTCTCATGCACAGGCAAAGTCATTGGCAAGAACGGCAAAGTCATCCAGGAGATTGTGGACAAGTCAGGCGTGGTCCGTGTCAGGATTGAGGGAGACAACGACAAAAAGCTTCCCCGGGAGGAGGTAGGCAGGCAGGGGGCAGGCAGGGACGACACTGCCAGCAGCAAAGAGGTGAATTGACCGTTCGGCTGGCCTCTCAGTCCCCCTATAAACTCCCCCCACCCACCCCCACCCCCACCCCCTCCGCTCTCCAAAAAGCAAAGCTTATTAACCGCAGCAGAGTGTAGAAGTCCCTTGTGCTGTCTGCTGCTTTGACACTGTTCCATTCTGCTGCTTTGTCTCTTTGTTTTGTCACTAGCACTTATGTTTTCATTGCTTTCAATACACACAGCCCACTGCGCAGCATATGTCAGTTATGTTGGCCATGTGTGGGAACTTAGCTGTCTGTCGTCTCTGATGGGTTGATATGTTTCTGTTGCTTTATGTGATTTTTAAGCATAGTAATCTTTCCAGAAATGGTCTGTAATTCACCACTTAATATGATATTTTGAGTTAGGTCTAAACTGTTCCTAGTCAGTAATATCTCCCCGGTAATGGGGCTCAGTATTTAAAATGATGATTAGTTGTTTATTTAAAAACAACCCACTCTACTCTTCATCTCCCCCTCTTTGTGTTTTACCAGGGCATGGTTCCCTTCGTGTTCGTGGGAACTAAAGAGAACATCAGCAATGCTCAGGCTCTGTTGGAGTACCACGTGTCCTATCTCCAGGTCAGTTGATCCTCCATTTCACCATTAGATGGCGGCACGAGCCTTTTCTCTGTTCCTGTCACTCAAAACACATCAGATAAAAGAGAACTGCATGCTTGCAGCAATTTTTACTTTGACTTCATAAATGTGTTTCTGCTCTGGGTACTTAGTCGAGGAAATATGTTTCTTAGAAGCACCGGTCCTTTAGGTGACTTGTTGGGTAAGGACAGGACAGGGTGCTGTTGGGAAATATGGGCGTATGTGCAGGGTCATTTCATATCGGTCACCTGTTTCCCTCCCGCCCAGCGCCACAAGAGGAAAGCTGCTGATCCCACCTCGTTTTGCCCTTACCTCATGTGCTTTTATAAATAGCTCCTCTCTCTGGGATGGGGTGAAGGGTACGCAGGAGTTTAGATTACCAGCTATCTGGACCCTCAGCTTCCAAAAATAACACCATCCCCCCTCCCCACCTGCCCTGCCTCACTTCCTTCACGTCTCCCCTGAGGGTTCAGCTGTCGTTGGTGGAGGCAGCTGTCACACTGTGAAGTGAGACCCCCCAACTCCAAATCAGCCACCACTAAACCACCACTGAAACTGCTGTCATTGCACTGCTGCCATTAGACGGCAATGCCCACCCCCCTCATATGGCTTCGCTGAAAAATTTCCAAATTCTGATACTGCCAAAAGATAATCATAGTGTTTAAAAGATGTTAAGTGTCAGCAAACATGATCCACTTTTACCTTTAACTTTATCCTAGTTGTGACTTAGTTTGTTAGAGTGCTGTAATTGAGAGCATTGGTTGTCACATGGGTGGAATGGAGGTCCAGGGGATCCACGGCAAAATGATATTATGTAGCTTGAAACCTGTGATAATGACTGTTCATTGTTAGTGTCCCTTGCCAACAACCTCTTTTCCCATCTTTAGGGTTCCTCAGATAAATCTTAGCAACCATGCAGGCTAATCTGTCTAATCAGTTTTGGCATCCGTGAATCAAAGGGGCTGAAAACATCTGAGCCAGCAAACACACAGTGAAGCTCTTTCAGCTATCCTTATACCACACAATGTGGTGCTCATTTTGTTTCTGTCCAAAGAGATTTAAAATTTAGGGGGCAGTTTCCATCTACACAGTGTGCTTTCACATCCGGTTTGTAATTTAAGGCACATTTAGAAAATTTTAGCTGTTCTATGCCAATAACAATATACTGTCTTTTCCTAACCTGGAGCCCTACAGGCTAATTCTTCCACTCAATCAATCAGCCATATAATAAAATTTGTAGGTGTTTCAACAGACGTGGATGTTCTGTCAAAGTGGTAATGTTCAGGGTTTTAGGGTGGGTTGAATTTGCCCACAGTCTTGTCTTGTTGGAACACTGAACTTTACGCATTACTGCCACTTAGTGGTAGAGTGATAGACTTAATAACAAGCACAAAGGCCCACAGCAGATGTTTTAACACCATGGCTTGGTCCCAGCTCAATACGGCAGAATTGTGTGCTGTCTTTTATAGGCAGAACAAAGATTTCTGATCACAGTAAACCAAATCAAAATTCTGCAACAAAGTCTGTTACTTTGACTTTTTATAATTTTAATAGTAATTCTTGCAACCATGCTTAATAATCTAAAATCTGCATTTTTGTATTACCCTTATTTGGTTGCATTAAGTCACTGCAATCCTTTTTTAGTCTCTACATGGGGATCACCAGATTTAAATTGCAACAAGTGTGCTTTGTTTCTAGTTAAACCTGATAATGCCTGTTGGCCAGATGATCTGCATACACTCTTTGAGCATGCTGCATTATCTTGACAAATGAGGCCCATGTCACCTTGTCATGTCTCGGTGCTGGAGAAGAAAAAATATATCCTACATGGTAATAACAGATATTTATGGTGGGTGATATAGCAATTATACTCGCTGCTTACAATACGACTTGCAAAGATTGAGTACAAATTGTCATGCCATTTTTTTAAGCCACACTCGGGGTTTAATATGGCATTTTGGTTATCTCACTCCCTCTTGGGCGACAATGTGTGAGCAGGCGAGGTGTGTGTTTTTGTATCTGCAGGGCTCCAGACCATGACTATTCAGTCATATTTTGCAACCATGGAGCACCAGTGGGACTTAATGTATTATATATATTATAAGTATATGAACAGGAGAGCTGTTAGTTTGTTTCCCACTCAGAGTGAATAAATCATCATGTTTTAACAGCAACGGTGTAACAGTTTAACTTTCTGCTAACTGCTACCATCTAACTGTTGATGAGGAACTTCAAGTTCACAACACCCTCAGTCTGAGATGAGTGGGGTGTTTAATTTACACTTATTACAACAGTACTTTGTTTAACTTTTTTGTAACAATACTTGAACTTTCTTTTAACAGTACCTTATTTAATTTTATTATAACTGTAGTTTAATTAGTAATTTCGTATTTTAATAGTCTACAGTAGTTCAAAGGAGAGTTTAAAATATCAAAATTAATTGTGATATATTCTGAAAATATTGCAATATTATTTATATTTCAGCCCTAGCAAATATTTAAGAAGGTATTGGTGCCATAAATTACTGACTCATTTTTTAAGATGGTTTATACAGTTAGATATGTTCATCTGCACTATTATTTCCCACCCAAGGTCAAGGTGTATGGTTGGATAGGCTGCAGGGAAGGACGAGGATTTTGTTGAAACCTTTTAATAAACCTTGTGTTGAGGAAGAGGCTATGAAGCGCATGCTATAAAAATAAACTGTCTCATTGTCCATGTCCCTAAGGAAGTGGAACAGCTGCGCCTAGAGCGTCTCCAGATTGACGAGCAGCTCCGTCAGATCGGGGTGGGGTACCGCGCACCTCCTAGCCGAACTGGGGGCCCTGGTGTAGAACGGGAGAAAGGGTACTTGACAGATGAGAGCAGCAACTCACTCCACACCTCTCGCACCTACGGAGGCCGCGGCAGAGGGCGTCGGGCCTCTAACAGCCAGTACTCTGGATATGGTGAGAATGAAGAATCTTTGAAATTATTTCAGTTGAACACATTTGAGAGTAATATAGAGAATAGAAGACAATCCTGTCATTTAAAAAGTCGTAAACTTATGTTTTATTTTTCCATTGCTTTTTTTATGCTCAATCCAGGCACAAACTCTGAAATGTCTAATGCTTCTGAGTCAGAGGACGTTGCCGAACGAGACCAGCGGCCCCGTGGCATAGGAGGAGACGAGAGAGGTTCCCGACGGGGTGGCAGGGGCCGAGGCTCTAACTCGGGCCGAGGCCGTGGAGGGCCTGGTTCCAAGCCTTCCAACTCCATCAGCTCAGGTAGATAAAGCTTATGTTCAGGTTACCAACAATTAAGAGCCATACATTTCAACATTGAGTTTCATCTGATCTTACGACACTAAGATGAGAAACAGGACCTAGAGTATGGTAGTGCTAGGTGGGTCTTGAAGTCTCAGATGGAGATTAGTTGTGCATTGGTGAAATGTAAAAATGTACTGAAAAACATGCCTGTATAAGTTGGCATTTAAGCCATTGTAACATTGTCCTTACAGTAAAAGTTGGCTGCTGAAGGGTATTCACAGCAAGATTTTTTATAAAGCAATCTTAATCAAATGAAAATGAGAGAAGATTAGGCAAGTTAAGCTGCTATGCTAATTTTCTATATCTATATCTAGTGCTGAGAGACCCAGACAGTAACCCATACTCGCTGCTAGAGGGCGAAGGAGAGCTGGCTGATGCAGACATCAGTGAAGGCATGGGAGGAGATCGCCGCAGACGCTCCCGACGTCGCCGCAACGACCAGGAGCCTAGTGTGATGGACGCCGCTGCCGAGTCGGACAGCCAGGCCGGCCCCAGCGAGAATGGACTGGGTGAGAACTCTCATCTGTGGTGCCTTATCACTGTGAAAATAGAAATGATTTCCAGGGCCAAAGATGGAATTGTTAATCTCTGAAATGAAAACCATGATGCTTGCTGGTATAATCAGAAATTATGATCTGCGACATTATCAGAAGTATTTACCTGTATATTCTCATTTAATTGTTAGATGAAGAAGCACGACCTCAGCGCCGCAACCGAAGCCGCCGCCGTCGTAACCGTGGCAACCGCCCAGAGGGAGGTTCAGCCAGCCGTGACAGACAGCAAGGTGACAGTGGTGAGTCACCATGTCTTACTAGTTAACATTTTCCTCCGTAGATGAACAAGATATTCTGTATCAGTATAAGCTTTGATCAACTGCTGCCTGCTTGGCAGCTTGATCATCTTTGCTATTTATTGTTTGTTTTTTATTGTGTGCTGATGGCCTTTCTTTAAGCAATACCATTGCATTTTGAATTGCTATCTACAGTGTATGTACAATGTAGCTCCCAGTAACTGTCCTAGCTAACATTAAAATGTTTCCAGTGACTGTTGCTGATTACATATCCCGCGCTGAGTCCCAGAGCAGACAGAACCTGCCCCAGAAGGAAAACCATGCTGGCCCCGAGCCCAAGGTACAGCCAGAAACACACACATTGAGTTAAAAAACATTTTTTATCCCAAAGTTTCCGAGACCTTTAGTCCTAGGAACAACTTTTCAAGGAGGTAAAAAGTGTTATCAGACCAAGTGACCAATCTTAACTGTGTTTCTACCACAGTCCAAAAAATTAAGCAAATTAGTCTGCTGACATGATCGGACAAGGGCTGCTGGAGGTGGCAGGAGTGAACACACTGCAGCCTGTAAATCAGTATGCCTGCATCTGAAAAACATGTTTAAAGAAAATGTTGGATTTAATATATGAAATGCAGAGGAGGAAAATGAATCTGAGAGCATCTGTTTCTACAGTAAATCATCTGTAGAGTGTTTGATGGTTATTTATTTGTGCTTTAGAATACAACTACCTTAAAACAATCAGAAAATAATGCTTTATTTCCCGTATTTACTGGCGTTCTCACAACACTGCAGCGCTGTCTCTCTCACCCCTTTTCCACCAGATTAGCTCTGGGTCTTGGACTAGTTCCATTAAGGATTACTTGGGAGCTTTTGTTCAATTATTACAGATATTTGTTTTTATCTGAAAACATCTTGGACTATCTATTAATGGGGCCACTTGCTCTTTTTATCCAATGATTTCTCACTCAATGTCCATCCTCTATTTGGAACCTGTAGAATATTACATGCCTGATGTTGTCACAGTTCGCACTTCAGGTAAAAAAAACCAAACCTGCTGCATATTTTAGTGTCAGCTAGGAACCAACTTTTTCATGTTCTCACTTTGTCCTAAAATGGTCCAAAATCAATACCAGAGTACTTCCTTGTTTTATGAATGGAGCAGTACAAGAGTTGAAGCAGTTGAAGTTACTGTACTTTCAGGAAGTACTACCCACTGACAGGGAGTTTTTGGGTGGTAAAAAATGTGCCCGGAACTTAATTTAGACCCTGGTCCCTGTGGTTGAAATGTAATGAGTTCCATAAAGGCTTCCTAGTTCCTGGGGAAATTTCCTGTGGTCAGAAAGGGACTGTCGTATTATAAATCAGTTTGTCGGTCCATTCTCACTTTTTTCCTACCTTTTGTCCCCACAGGAGAACGGGACCAGCGCCACGAAGGATGAGCGAACACCCTCCAAGGGTTCCCCCAACAAAGGCATGAGCTCGGCCAGCGAGACCCTGACCTTGGTCAACGGGGTCTCGTAAAGAGACGGCCCTGCCCCTCGCGAACCCAAGTCTAGAGCAAGACTCCATGGCAAACTCTGTCCCTGCTTGCATTAACTTAAACCTTAAACAGATGAGTGAAAAGTACCTGACAAAATACCTGAATTCATACTATGAGAGTGAAAAAGTACAAAAAAACGACAAACGCATCTACTTAAAAACACACGTTAACGGTGTATGCTATCCTATCTATCAGTACTTAGTGCTTATTTAAAAAAACAACTAGCTTGCCAAAAAAGAGCTGGTGGATATGACTTGATTTTTAAAAATACTGAAATACAAGAAACAGGACGAGACTTTTTTTGTTTTGTTTTTGAAACGGTTGTCTTTATTTGTGTCTTTTTTTTGTTCTGTTAATTTTGTTCATTGTTTATCACTGGTTTGGACTTGGCGGTCGCTCTCTCAACCAAAACAGACACGTCTCTTCACAGTGTTAAAGTACAGACTAGAGAGATGTAAGCTGTAGGGAGTGGCGTACGAGCAGACAGTCCAATAGCTTATGTGACGCGATGTTCGCACACTGAACCTGGGAGCGGAGACAGACAGATTGGAATATTGATAGACATTGTGCCTTGAATTTGAAAAAAAAATATATAATAAAAAAAACTTCAGTTTTTCCATTAAGTTTGTTTTTGTTTCCCAAGAGGAAAAAAAGAGGGAGATGTGTTCTTCCAGGGTTTTTTTTTTTTTGGTTCCAAGAAGAGAAAGACCTGTGAGGGAGTGATGAGTGAAAAGAGGATACAGAAAAGGAGGGAGTGGCTGGCCAACGTGAGGAAAAACAAGTCTGGTGCCAAACACGAAATTCAAGGCGCTTGTCCTCATTCCGAGTAGAATGGACAGCGTTGGGGTCAGTGCGTGCGTGTACGTACGTGTGTGTTTGTGTGTGCACAGTTAAGATATTTGGCAACCACAAAACTAAACTGGGAGGGGTGATGTAACGAAACGTAACGCAGCCCTGGGCGGGTCGCACGGTGAGGCATCTCTATTTATCAACAGGCCTGAGGGGCGTCTTCCTCCTCTTACCTGTTTTGGGTCTTTTGAGGGTCCAGGGTGGCTCCCACACAGCCTTGTAAACAAGACAGGCTGTGACCAGACAGACGGCAGACTTGAACTATAGATTTAGACTATAAGAGAACTATACCGTGCCTCTTTCTCTTGTGTCGGAGGGGGCGGCGGTGCTAGCTTCCAGCCACACTAGTGTCTTGACAAAAAAAACCACTGCAGCGCACAGCTCCGGATGCACACGAGGGCGACCACCTTTCTGGGACAGGTGCTGCTAGTGGGGGAGGGGGCCCGGAAACTGCGGACTTGTGGGATTGGGACAGCTTCAAATGACATGAGAGCCACATGACACACAGGCCCACACTTACAGGATACATACAACAGGCATACACACCAGGTGCGTGTAAGTCGTCGCCCACACGGTGCGAAGCAGGACTGCAACAGGAAACCGAACAAAACAAGCGAGGTGTCAGTCTTGTACCTGGCAGTTTGGGTTGGCAAATGGAGTAAGAGAGGGACTCGAAAAACCTCAGTGGCTCTCTGCTCATGTTGTTACTGTTGTCTTGGTTACCGCTCTCAAGTTTTTTTTGTTGCTATTTCCACATCTTAGAAAATATGAAATAAAAAATTGAAGTGAAATCAACCTCTTCTCTGGAGACGAACTTTGATTTCTCTGTCTTGTGAGTTTGCAGTCTATTTTTCTAACTTGCATGGCATTTAGTTAACGAGTAAGTAGATGGTGCCTGTCCTGTGCATGAGGAAAGGGTGTTATTAATCTGACTTACAAAGCCATTGTTTCATTCACTAGAATTGCTGCTAATGTACACATTGAATGTCCAACTAACTGTAGAAACTCGACCTTGAAGAGAGAGAAACTATTTGTGACTTCAAAAAACATTACCCCCCCCTCTTCCCCCTCCTCCCGCTCATCTGCCCAAGTTTCTATCGGTGGATACGAGTCAGGAAGGGACCCATTCAAGATTCAGAGTCTCACAAAAGTATTCAATTACAAGGGCAACATTGTGCATGACAAGCAAGCGTCCACATGACCAAAGGTTTTGAGAGACAGATGAATGGGAGCGTGGTTGAGATGACCCAGATGCTGCTGTCATACATTTCTGCTCACCTGTATGTTGTGTTTTTAAAAGAATGAACGAGCACTTGAGTATTTGTACCTTGGTTTCAGTTGCATGTGTGCGAGTGGAGGACGAAGCCCTATCTGGTATGTTTGTGTTTACCTTTATACCTCATTGTGTGAGTACTGTATATCCTCATGTATCTGTAGCCCTCACGTCCTGTTGAAAGACTGCTGGCTGCTCTGTGTGTGTGTGAGTGTATGTATGTATGTTTGTGTGTGTGTCTGTGTGGATGCCGGTTGTACAGACGACTCCTCACTCTGTCAGATTTTGTCTCTGGTTTTCTCACTCATGTTCTGATGGCAATAAAGGACTTTTCATTGTTTGGTATACATCTTTTCTGAACAGTTTGTTCTTTTACTATAGGCCCAAACTTGACACAGCAGGGATAATATAACTGATGGACTCACTAATAAACAGTATACCATAGTGATTTAAAGGGACAGTTCACCCCAAATCAAAAACATATTTTTCCTCTTACTGTAGTGCTATTTAACAATCTAGATTGTTCTGGTGTGAGTTGCCGAGTGTCGGAGATATTGGCCCTAAAGATGTCTGCCCTCTCTCCAATATGATAGAACTACATAACACTCAGCTGCCAAAAAAATACATTTGAAAATCTTAACAGCAATGTCTCTTTCCAGGAATCATGACCTGGTTACTCAAGATAACCCACAAACCTTGTTGTGAGCAGTTTCACGAAGGAACTATTTTCTTTCTACTGAACTACACCCGCCAGCTGTATCACTGTGCAGAAGGAGGTGTGTATCTACTGCCAGCTCGCCTAGCACCACTGAGCTAGCTAACATTACAGCATTATCATAATGCTGGGAAAGTGTGCCTTTTTGTCTGTATCTGATGCAAAAATCACTGACCAAGTGCTGGTATTTGGCGACTTCATAATGAGAATTGGTTGGACGCCATTAATGTTTACATATTGAGCTGTCATGAGACTTGTAGATCAATAGCTGGACCTGTCTTATAAAATGGGGATGGCTGTGTTGTTTCACTGAGGCATCCGCAGTCGGACTTGAGTTGGAATATATTTTTTACGAAGAAAAAGATACCGATGAAAATGAACAATTCTGCAATTACTGAAAAGGTTCTAATAAAAGGCCAAATGCTTTTTATTTTAAAATGCTCAATTTACTGTATTTTGGCCACCATCTATTCAAGCATACTCAAAAAGTTGTGTTAAGCCAAGCGCACCCAAGGAGGCTAAAAAGACTGCACCCAAAGGACACCTGAGCATAAACCATTCCTTTATTCATAGCACTCTCTGCTTTAGCCTTTCAACATAGCAGCATTAGTTACATTGCACATTTGTCATACCCTGAAGCACCTGTGTGGTCAAAGACCATGTCCCAGCCTTCACTTAATAGCCTTGATGTTACCTAGCCCAGTCGTGCTAGATGAGCTAGAAGCAGACTCATGCTTCCTTCTGTGTGGTGATGTGGTTGGTGGATGTAGTTGAGTAGAAAGAAAACAGTTCCTACATGAAACTGCTCATAACAAGGTCTGTGAATTATCTTGAGTAATCGGGTCATGATTGCTGGAAAGAGACATTGCTGTAGAGTTTTCCAAATGTATTTTTGGCACTTTGAGCACCACAAGCTGAGTGTTATGTAGTTTGATTATATTGGAGAGAAGGCGGACATCTCTACAGCTGATATCGCCAAAACATGGCAACTCACACCAGAACAATCTAGACTGATAAGTAGCACTACAGGTGAGAGGAAAAATATGTATTTTTGATTTTGGAGTGAACTGTCCCTTTAAGCAATTCAAAATTACTTTGTTAGCAAAGGTATTTTATGAGTTCATGGAAGCATGAGTGAAGTTCAGCTATTGTAAACACACTGCAGCCTTGTAGAGTGACTGAGCAGGTATTTATAGAATCATGGTTTTTGTTTGGTTCTGGACCCCACTGGGACACTGCACGTGATGTATCTTTCCCTCTTTAGTGGATGTATCAGAGGTTTGGACTTGACTCATGACTTTAGACTTAACTTGACAAATTTAAAACAGACTTGCAACTCGACTTGGGCTTTAACATCAAGGACTCATGACTTCACTTGGACTTGAGCTTTTTGACTTGACAAAACTTGATACCTTTGATACCATAAAAAGTATGCTACTTTAAAAAAAAGTGTGCCAAGAATCAGTTCATTTCCCAATTCAGCTAACATTCAGGCTCTTTATTCCCAGCAAGTCATCATTAAATTCCTCAGATGATCCACTTTCCTTGAACCAGTCAGACAGCATTCAGTCAAGTTGCAGGACCATGAAGAACTAATGTTACATCTCTGAGCACCAGTTGTAAAAAAATGATACCAAAGATAATTTTGTTTGCTTACAAAAACAGTGGCCAAAACAATAAATAAATGTGTGGGTCAAAAACAGATGGAGATGCAACAAGTTACAACGAACTTGTTTTAACAAATTAACACTTATTTTGATAAGCATTCGTGATTTTTGTAAATTTCATTTGTTATTACTCCGATGTTCAAATGGCATTTTATTTGGTGAGGAGCGCAATATTTATGAATAAAAACTCAAGTTTAAGACTTGGGACTTGACTTGGAACTTGCCAGTCTTGACTTGGGGCTTTAGTACCCCCCTCTGAAATGTATCAACCTGTAAATGATGATCAGGAGCACAAGCACATGTAGTTTTACAGTACCTGTCAGAGGTATCTGCTCCCTTTCTGACTTTGATTTTTTACAAAATGTAATTATATTTTTGATACTAAATAACAGAAAAAACTTAATGCCAGAGAAAAACATGAACTTCTCTCTGAACCAAAAACAATAAAGGAAAATCCTTAATAAATCCGGAGTGAAATATACCAGTCAGGAGTGTGATATTAGAATGCAACAGAAGAGCCGTAGTAAGAGAACCATGAAGACTGACAACTCAACAGCAGCTTAATGGCAGCATGGCAAGCTAATTGTCACTGTTAAATAAAAGCCACAAAACATCTGGTGGGAATCGGACAGCAGTTGGAAAATTTTGAAGCATGGTGAAACTCAAAGAAACCTTATTTAATGGGTTGTTCAGCCACAAGGCATGTCAATCAATGCTCTGTTATTAAAATAATCAAACACTATTCGCCCTCACTGTTTTTTTTTTTTTTTTTTTATAAAACTTAATGTGTTTTATTATTCTCAGTGTCATAGAGACTAGTGTTCCATGATGGTTCCTGTACTTAATTGTGAGTTTACCTTGACTGATTATAGTACTTTTTCAGTCTGTCCTCTATAGAAATACTCAACCATTTCTAAGTTGTATTTTTTTTTGGAAAAGACTGACCCAATGTCAACTACAAGGGACATGTTATAAAACATAAATCAATTATTTAAAAAAAAACCCAACCAATTACTTAAACTGTGTCGTAAAACTAAAACAATATGTATGTCTTTTTCTGGGTCTCAGGATGAACAATGGATCAAGATTTTTAGCCTGCAGTGGAGCTCTGCCCTCAAGTACCCAAGCAAACTAGCAAAAACAAAAACAGATTAATGCCGCTTTAAATTTGAATGAAGTTTCACTCACTATAACAAAGAACACAACTAGTAAAGGGGTTAAGATGAAACAGGGAGGAGTCTCACTTTGAAACTCATCTTCTTTCAGTTGTATCCATGTTAAGCAAAACATACCCTCAAATACAATTCCAGCAGATTCTATATATTAAACCTCCATTTTTTTGTGAGGATTTATTCACACAGACATAATTTTACAACATGTCATTTATGTGCTTTTTATTTATTGTACACTGTAAAGGGAAGTTGTTATTGAATTTCCACTGACTGAATGTACTAAAAGACTTTTCCAAGAACATGATAGTCTTCTCACATCTTAGATGCATAAGTCATGTCTTTTCTTGGTTTTAAAGGCTGCATTACAATAAACTGGTGTAATTTTCTAAACTTAACAGACTGTTCTAGCTATTCTATTATTTGCCTTTACCCATGTAGTTATTATATCCACATCACTGTTTATTATTTATCAAAAATCTCATTGTGTAAATACTTTCTGAAAGTACCAACAGTCAAGCCTATAATATCGTCACTTTATCGATTTTAAGGTATTTGGTCAAAAATACTGGGATATTTGAATTTCTCTCTCGCACCAAACCCTACTCAAAGAGACACAAAGTTACCTCGATGAGACACAAAATTGCCTCTAAGGGCGGTTTTTTACTTGTGCTTCAGCTCTATGCAAAGCCTATGCCGTAGCCTACATATGTGGCCTACACCATTGTGAGCATTTATACTTGTTCAGTGGTGTGTCTGTCACTCTGCAGTTACACCTCCAAAACACTAGTCAGCAATGTAGTTTCTATGAAGTGCTGTAAAGTTGAGTTGATTAAAAACACTTATTAAACATGGCTTAATGGTGGAAATTTCAATTACAAGTACACAAATCGGCTTCATTATAATTCACAGCATTCACAGACAAAGCACTTGTCTTTTGCTGGACACATTTTCCCCCAAAAATAAAACATGTTAATGTTATTAGCATGAGCCTGAAGCATTTTACATTGTATAATTTAGCTTAGTGGCTAGTGGACATTTCCTCTACTAATATGAAGCCAGGGACAACAGCAACATTTAATAAAGGTAACGTCACAAAATTTGACTTCATTACAAAACACTGACAATACAACTGACTTACCCTAAACATGTTTTCCAAACAAATACAATATGCAAATTTTATTCGCACACGCCTATGGCATTTTACATTGTATAAACTAGCTTAGTGACAAGTGGAAATTTCCTCTGTTCGTATGTAGCCAGAATAAATCATACACAGGACTTGTAATGCTATTATATGGGGGCTTAATTGTCTTTTACAATTTATTGTTTCATATCTGTAAAATAAAAGATAATAAAAGCTGCATTTCCATTGAGGGAAATGCTTTTCAGCTTTCAAATATGGCACGGAGGTCTGCATTGCCACAACGTGTAATTATATTTCTGGGGAGGTGCATGTCAGGCTACGGTGTAGGGTACGGCATGGATTTGACGGAGAAGTATAAATTCTGCTTAAGAGACCCTCAGATGACAAAAAGACACAAAACAACCACAAGGAGCCCACAAGAGACACAAAACCACAAAGAGATGCATATCGACCACAAAGAGACATAAAATACCACAAATTCAGTGTGTATTGCTCCTATGAGGTGGTGGGGTCTTGGCATATCTGTGCCCAGGGGTCTATTGTCTCGTGATCCGTCCATGCAAGTAGCCTATATGTACACACGCGACAAAAGATAAATATACGTGAAAATTGATACACAAGTGATGTAAGAGCAGAAACAAACTGAAGAACTTAAAGAAAGACGATAAATAACATATACCAAAATGTAGTTATTTAATTTAAGAGTTTAAAACGTGAAAGCTAACTTTTTACAAGACAGACCGAGCCGTATCACTGAGAAGCCTTTGCGCAGAAGACCCCCTTCGTGCCTTCATCCAATCACATACCGTACTTTTTGAGAGACACGCCTATCCACCAATCAGATTCCTCCTTTTGAGTTTATCGCCAGCCGGATATCCACTGAGTCATTATCCGAGGAGTTTCGACTTCGTTGTGGCGCCGATCGAAAGCCGTGAGTACTTCGTCTTTTTTTTATCTTTTCCCCTGTTTGTTTCTGTTGATTTTATCGTCACTGTAGTTTTACACGTCTCCAGACTTAACTGCATTCAATATAAATGGTTGAACTGAATTGTGTTTGCTCCGGTCACACGAGACAAAATGGCTAACACCTGAGAGCTAGCTTGCTAACAGCAGCCATTCAAATGAAACGAGCCTGGCCAGCGACTCCGACCAGGAAGTGAAAACGCGGAAACTTCTGTGACTTTTTTTGTAATTCAGCTGTATTTGAAGTCGTGCAGTCTTCAGTTTTACTAAAAGTTAAAGGTTAGTTAACTACGAAGGTAAACATGGCACTTGCTGACAGATATGGTTATTGTTTGCTCTGGTGGCATCCAGCCTACAGCCGTCTCGATTACATGCTTTCTATTTACTGAGAATGACGCCATGGATTCACCATTTGCTCTCTCACTGGTTGCTTTCTGTCACTAACGTTACATGGCGACCTGTGTTGTCTCTACCCCTTTCAGAGAAGTACACTGGAGCAACAATGGTGAAGATTTTTATTGGGAACCTGTCTGAGCACACTGAGAAGGACGACGTGGAAGTTCTGTTTACCAAATATGGCAAAGTGACAGAATGTGCCAAGTTCAAAAACTATGCTTTTGTCCATATGGAGGACCGCAAGATGGCCAACAAAGCCATCCGTGAACTCCACCTCCATAAGCTGAACGGCAGGCCCATCAATGTGGAGCCCAGCAGAGGCAAGAACCAGGGCCCAGTGAAGCTACACATAGCCAATGTAGAACAGGGCTTTGATGATGAGCTTCGTGCTCTGTTTGAAGAGTATGGCACAGTCAGAGAGTGTGCCATTGTCAAGAACTTTGCCTTTGTCCACATGGACAATGCTGATGAAGCCATGGATGCCATAAAGGGCCTGGATAACTCAGACTTTCAAGGTAAGTAAATGTGATGTTCTTCTCTATGAATGAAAGGAAGTTTTTAGTGTTTCCGTACTTTTCGTATATGCCCCCTTTTTTTTTTTTTTTTCGTTTTTAGATTTGAAGGACAATGATTGTTCTCTCTCGTAGGAAAGCGCATACATGTTCAGATATCAAAAAGCAGACCCAGAGGTGCACCGGAGGAGGAGGACTATCCACCTCCGCCAGGCAGAGGCTATTATCCTCCTCGCTACCCAGGGGAGAGGCCCGAGCCTCCCTACAGAGGCCGCATGTCCGCTTACGGTCCTCCGCCACCACCTCCACCTCCCCCTCCTCCAAGACGACCAGCTTATCCTGATCGTGGCTATGGAGAGCGAGACCCCTATAGGATGGTTGATTACTATGAGAAATACAGAGCCCGTCCGTACAGTATGCCACCCTATGATGACAGGCGTTCCGGTGCCATTCCCCCTCCTCCACCTCCTCCCCCGGCGCTGGTTAGAGAACGTCTCGCAATGGGGGGCCCTGACCCATATGAGCGGCGTGTGCTTCCACCTCCTCCTCCGTCCTACATGGCCAGGGACCGAAGCCCCATCAGACGAGCCCCCCCTCCACCTGCTCCGCCAGCTGGTAATGGGTACTCCTACGAGCGCTCCCGGCTCTCCCCGGTGTCGAGGGCTCCAATGTATGCACCTCCCCACCCCAGGGACTCCCTAGAGAGAGGGCCGCCGCCACCACCACGATATGCAGGCTATTAGAGTGTAATTCAAGGTGAGAACAGAGAGGTGAGATGGTTCTTTACATGAGAATTCGCATTGATAAGAAGTAGGCATGATTGAGAGAATCTTGACTATATACCGACATAAGAGCTGAATCCGTAAATTGAGGTAGAATCATGCTTTAAACCATCACCATCAGCCAGAGCTCTTAATTCCTGCAGATCTAGTCCAGCCAAGAGATCAATATACAACTAAACATTGCTCATAGAATCCTAAAATATTGCTGCTTATAACATCAAAGATCAGTCTTGCGCGAATCCTGAGTAAAACGCGCTCCTTGACATTTGTGGTGTGCTCTCTTTCCAGGTTTAGAATATGACAAGATCGGCGTCGTCTGCTGATGTACGTGGCGCTATACACCCCCCTCGTCTATGGCGGATTGCGTTGCGTTCGCCTGAGACTTACTGGAAGATACTGTTTTGCAGACAGCCCCGTATTAAAACCATATGATTCCATGTCTACAGTTCACGTATACTTCTGAGCTGTTTATGCCTTTTCTGTTCCTCTGCTTGTTTTACTGTTCACATCCTTCAAATGTTTTGCAGAATAGGATGCTGGCTTAGGTGCTAAGTCTATTTCAGTGTGCCGCAGTACTGTTAAATGGCCAAAATCACCCTGCTCCTCAGTCTTTCTAAATGGATGTGGCCTCTGGGAAACTGACATCATTTCATAACAAGGGAAGTCATTTAATGATGATATATCTAGTCTTTGTAAACAAAATTACTGTGTTCAGATAAATGTTATTGGTTGATTATAAAATGCTCATCAAAATAAGTTTTAAAAAATTCAGTTTAGAGGGGCTTTAATATGATTCGTGCTGTGGCAGGTTGTACCGTAATCTCTTCAGATTTGCGACACATGTCAGCATGGCTAGTCAAAAGTTCCAGTGTGGTTTTGTTCTTTTTACACTTTGTGTTATCTTTTCTTGCGAAAATAGAATCTATAGCACCAATATGTATGATTTTATTTACTTTACAATTTTCTTTTCATTTGAAGGCTTTTTAATAAACAAATCAAACCAAAAACGGCGTTTTAACTGTCAAATTCTTCCTCGTAGGGCAGGCCTAATGTTCACCAGTCCAGATACAGTTAGTGCTACTCATGCGTTCAGCTCTTTACACGCTTAGTTTTATTTTCACAGCCTAAAGGGGTATCAGCTTGACACATGGTATGTGATGTTTCCTTGGAAAAGTGAGACATTAGGTCTTTGTTTGCGAAGCAATACCCAGTCTGCTTTCCACTGAAATCTTGTGGTGATGCATGTTCACCTGAGCAACCATGCTTGCGACGTGAAGTGAGAAATTGAGAAACGTTTGAGCAGCTGTTCCCTGACTGATGACCCGACAATGCGTAAGATGATTACTAATTTTGTAAAATGCTACTTTGTAAACGTAAAGATATACTATGCAGGATTTAAAAAAAAAAAAAAAAAAAGTATAGACTCATGCAGAAGTAATCTCTATTATCACTTTGAGCCACTAAAAGTAGGGTTCCTTTGGATCCTTAAAGTCTAATGGGCATTGAATAAATTGATAATATATTAAGAATAAGGCTTTAATTTGTATTAAAATGTCTAAAATCTTTCAAAAGTCTTAAGTGGTAAGACATAGGTTACTATTTTTTTTTTTCATTAAGGTTAAGCAGATCAGGATAGTGGAAAAAAACGTATTTTCTGCAAAAAGTTCTTGAAGCTCGGCACGATGGGAATCAAGCCAGTGTAACCCCACATGTTTTATGATACAGTAAACATTTAGGCAGAATAGTCCCTAACCCTAATTAACTGATGTCAGTTCTTTTTTTTAAACTTTGTTTATTGTAAAATTGGTTATACATTTCATTCCAAGTGCCATAAAGAATATAAAAAAGGCTTATATCTAACTTGTCTTAAGCTGAAGGAACCCTGTAAAGTGTGCGAGAAGTGCGTGGTAGTGTATTTTTCCGCAGAGACTGTGCATCCCACAGCACTCAGGTGAGGTCTGGACTTTAAGAGGGAGCGTCCAGTTGGCGGGCCTTAAGCAGCAGACATCCCACAGTGCCGAAAAAAGACTCATACAGCGAGGCAAAACACCAACTGAGAGTGAATCTGGGTTTGGCTTTTACTTTAACTTGCTTGCGAGTATGTTCACAAACAGTAACCAACAATCCTGTGTAGTATATCTTAAAAGCAATATCATTCCCCTCTATGAACCTCCATATAAATTCAGCGAATGGAGCTGTAGCTGTCCACAAACATAAGAGTGATGACAAAAAGTGGGCAAGCAGATAAACTATCACCTGCTCCTCTGCATTGTCCCTGACACACAGAGAGCGGCATCTCTCCTCAGTAACCAGTGTCCATTGCCTACACTGTGTCGAGCCAATTCATGGTACATGGTACAACAATAATCAGCTGAGCTTTGCGATGGCCCATGTTTTTGTCGTCATGCGACAATTGTTCTTAAGCCTTAATTTACATTCTTCATTTTTCTGTCATTGAATTCACACTACATATTAGTCACACTTTACTTTATTGTCTTTACTGTCAACAATTCTAACTTCTATATATATATTTGTACCACAAATTGCATGCAGTCTTGGTATTCTTAGTATTTGTGCTCTTTGTAGGTTGTTAGACTCTATGCAGGACATGCCAGCTCATGGTAAGTCATCTTCAGAAGATGTACAGCAATGCAGCATCCAGTAGAGAAGAGGTAGGTGTTGTTTAAACTTCACTGCAAAACATCACTTACTAATGCTACAAATAGTCTCCTGCCTACCTCTTGTGTTTTTGTATTCATACTGCAGTGCTCCCATACTCTAGATAAAGTCTTTAAAATTGTATTTTCAGGAAGCCTCAGTGTTTTTTTGTGTTGTGCTTAGTGATGAGGAGTGGGATCACTGACGCTGTTTCTTTGTCTGCAGGCCTGTCTCTGAACATTCCACGCTGGGAAAAGACGGGATCATCAGACGGTCTTGTAGTTAAAGGTAAAGCAGAATGAGTTCACTATGAGGTCCATAACAAGAGTGTCTGCAGGTCCTTTAAAAAGTCTTAAAATGTCGTAAATTCAGTTCTATAAATTCAAGTCCTTGAATTTGCGAGGCTTTCATTTTTTTTTTAAAAATTGTCAAACATCTGATTGATTGAATTAAATTTTAATCCTCTGCATCCACATTTGTGATGTTAGAAATCTTTAAACCTACCACTGAACCGAATACGGTCTTTCTACTTTTTAGTTCCACTTACCTGTAGGCAAAAAATAGATTAGCCTAACCCACTTAATGACCGTATTCCTGCATAAAAGCTACCTCTGCATGAGACCACATGCATTTATACTACTTACCTTTTTATACTTAACTTGCAGTGCTTGAATAAGAAAGGCATTGTCTGAAAATCAGTCTTAAAGGGACACTAATTTTTTAACTTGGACACTATTTTCCAAAGTGATTGATGGCAACAACAGCTTTTTTTTGGTAACTGGTCCAGTATTTAGGGAGACCACTCCAGCTGCAGTGGCAAAACAGTCTGCAGTGAAATCCGTGTTGGCAGTTGTGCACCGTCAACTTGCGTCCATTGAAAGTGTTTGTTTTTGCCACCGACAGGCTCACATTGATATTAGAAGTGTTTGGCGACCTTATAAAAAGGATCCCTACAGAGATAGACCTTTTTCTTAAAGAGTAAGATTCTTTTTGCTTAACAAACAGCCCCAAAATTGCAATTGTCAAACCCACCAGACTCCACTTAAATAAAGGTCATTTTGACATGGTGAAACACATTCAAAGTCGACTGAAGTAAAATAAAACTCACAAAAGCTGTCTTGGTTAATCTTTCCACTGTTCCAACACTGACCAACACTTGTTTGGTTTAAATAAACCCTTAATTCACCCAGTTAGATTTTGAAATATGCTGGCTCTATACAAGCTTAAATAACTGTTAAAAATGGAGTCTGGTGTGTTTAGCCATGGCAATTTCGGGGGTGTTTTCCTGGAAGCTTTTTTCTTACCTTTTGTTGCTCTCATCTCTTTGTTAGTGTTACTAACCAAGTCTCGTTCAAAGAGATGTCTTGTAGTAACAATAATGTTCCACTGTTTTTTGTTGGAACAATGAAGGTAAGTAAAAGTGTTAATTTTTTCTGTGGGGTCTTTCGTGTCATGTTTTCAGACACTTGCAGCCGAAATATATGAGGCACAGATGCAGCACGGCATGTAGGTAGGGCAGAGCAGAGTTTTTTTAACCTGCTACACAGACTCTGTCTTTGTTGATTGTGGCTGCTACCAGCTTCACTTTGTGTGTATTGAGTTTTGCCAAGTGACGATACAGTTGATTTTGGAGGGTTTTAAAATGTATGCCATTTTAAGTGGTATTTAATTAGTTAAATTGATTGTTCTAACATCAGGATGCTTTGATTTGATTGTTTAATTTTAATGTGAAATGTAAAAACTCTCACAAGGTAGCTCCGCATCCACGTCCCGTATATTTCGGCTGTTAGAGTATATTTTGACAATCTGAGCCTGTCGGGGGCAAAAAAAAAGCACTTTTAATGAATGTAAATTGACTGTGTACAATTGCCCACAAAGATGACATTGCAGCCTGCTTTGCCATCGCAGCACTCTCTCAATACTGGACCAACTTCAAAAAATGTTGTCTGTATTACTCATGTGGGAAACGGGGGGAAATAGGGTCCACGTTCAAAACTACTAAGGTTACTCTTCAAATTAGGTTAAAAAAAAAAAACACACGAAAACCCCACACTAAAGAACACATTAAAATACAGTTGGAAAGAGAAGATAACTTTTCAATATGAAATGAGGACTGGCTGGATAAGTGTAAATTTTATTTGAAATGTAGTAACTAATGTGTGGTGTAAGTTTGGGTGGAAATATTTAATCTGTTTTTTTTTATTGCACCGAAGAAGAAAGCACATTTTGCTGCAGGGGAAGCCAAATGTTGGAGACAGTGTGGGTTTCAGGAAGCCATCACTAGCATGTATTCTGGGAGTGTCCAACTAAAAATGATACCTAACACTGATC
>JAPZEB010000016.1:4678691-4691554 GCA_029783705.1 Chaetodon striatus
CTCGCTCTCTCTCTCTCCGATGAGTCATGTGACCACCCAACCCCCTCTCCCTGGAGACCAATCACACCCCAACAGAGGAGAGCTTAACACACACACACACACAGACACACACACAGTAAACACACAGCGACACTCGCGCCCCGGCTCTCATCATCATCCTCATCATCATCGTCCTCACTCTGTCAGCGGAGAGAGAGAGGCAGCAGGGAGCGAGGAGGAAAACCAGAGAACGAGCGAGAGAGGAGTCGCTGCGAACGCCTGAGAGGAGGTCAAGAGGGAGAGGAATATATTCTGCCAGCAGAGGAAGAAGAAGGAGGAGGAGGAAGAGGAGGAGGAGGAGGAGGAGGAGGAGGGGTCAGCGGAGAGGAGGAGGGGGGAGGTTCTCCCTGAATGAAGGAAGAGCTCTGGGAGTCGTTTCCTCCCCGCCGCGATGGAGCGACACGAGGAATGAGGGCGGATGGTGAGAGCAGGGAGCAGCAGCAGCAGTGGAGGAGGAGAGGCTGGAGCTGGAGGCGGAGGAGGAGGTGCGGGGGGAGCCGCGGCCGGAGCCGGGCGGCGCGGGAGGAGCCGGCAGCGCTCCCGGAGGAGGCGGCTGTCGGCCAACTGCCCCGGCTCCGACAAGATGTCCCCCGGCTCCAAGAAGGTGGAGTGTTTCTCGCCCATGCTGTGCCACTGCAAGGTGGCCTGCACCAACAGCACCATCTCCCTCATGTTCGGCTGCAAGGTGGGTGGAAACATCCGTGTGGCTGCCGGCCGGCCGGCGGGCGGGCGGGGAGCAGCCGGAGGGAGATCCTCGGCAGAGTTGGGTGTTTCACGTGGGTGGGCGTGTGTGAGGTCACGGCGTCAGGCTCGGTTTGTTTATACAGCTGTAATTAAAAGAGAGAGTGAGGCTGACGGCTGAGCTCGTCCCAACAGCTGGAAACATTTCACTGACGCTAACTGTGTCGTTAAAACACCGAACCTGACGTGCTCGTTCACAGGAGTCTGAATTTGGGCTGCAACTGATAATTAATCTGGCAAAAACTCGTCAATAAATCCAAACTCTGGTAAAGTCTCTTTACGGTCAGATCAACGAAAAAACAGCGAAGCATTCACAAGTTTTTGTTTAAAAAACGGACTAAACAGATTTATAAATTATTGAAATAGTTATTTTATCTGTTGATCGACTAATCAATTAATCAGTCGATTGTTTCAGCTCTGATTAGCATATTTTGAGACTTCAAACACGACAAACGATCTCTGACTCTTCAGATTTCTTCGCGGGCAGTTTCCTGTGTTTGAGTTCAAGGAACTCTTCACTTTCAGAAATAGTAACTGTATAAAGTTTATAGGTGAAGTCTGGCAACATAAACATCTGGGAAAATCTGGCAAATTTTAAAAAATATAATTTTAACTTTAAGGCAGACTTTAAGTCTCAAGTCCTCGATGGGTTAATCTCCAAAATCGCAAAGTTCTTGTCTCCCATAATACATCTTAATCGCAGTGTTTTCTTACAACCTGTAAAATCGTTTCAAACCCTGAAAATACCTGAAACAGTGAAATCAAAATAATTCAGGCATTTGAACTGATGCTGATTCAGTTTCCTGTATTTAACTTAAATTATAATTCTGCTTTTTTACAACTTGGGTCATATTTTGGTAGTTTTGTCTTCCATTGTTTTTTTTAGAAATAATAACTCTGTACTAAATTAATATAAAAAAATCTGGCAACACGTCTCAGTAAATTTGACAAATTTTTTAAAATAAATTTCAATTTAAAGCAGACTTTTGGTCCCAAGCACTCGATGGGTCGAGCTCCATGAGCGCAGAATCTTTGACTTCCCATGATGCATCTTAATGGCTGAGTTTGTTTTGTTAAAGGCAGCGTTGTTATTTAGCTTAAATGATAATTCTGCTGTCAGTTACAATAACTCTACCAATTGAAGAGATGAAATGTGTCAACAGGAACGTTAAAGTAAATTTGGAGAATTTTTAAAAATATAATTTAACTTTAAATCCGACTTTTAATCCCCTGGATTTGACTGCTCAACCTCCAGAAAAACAGAATCTTTGACTTCCCATAATGCATCCTAATCGCTGGGTTTGTGTCGTTAAAGGCAGCGTTGTTATTTAACTTAAATCATAATTCTGCTTTTTCACAACTCGCATTTATTTTGGTTGTTCTGTCCGTCGTGTCGGAATAATTACTGTACCAAGTTAATGTATGACATCTGAATGTTTGAGTGAACTTGGCTAATTTTAAAAAATAATTTCAAATTAATAGCCTATAGGCACTGCTGCGGTACGAACTGCGGTGCGGCGAGTCCGGGAAAATCTGTTGCGGATCAACCGCAGTCGTGGGTGTCCACACTGGTGCGATGCGGAATTCCACATTCTATTTCGCGTTCATTCCGTGCTCACGTGACTGCAGGGACGCCCGGTGTTTTGAGCTAGTAGCTACAGAGAGCTACCAGCTACCTAGCTAGCTACTGCAACCACTACTAATGTTAGCATAAAGTACAACGCAGCAGTGTGTCTATGCTTTTGCGTAGGAAGTTAACTACATTATCAAGTGACTTTCCATCGCCGTTCCCGAACTCCCATGCTATCTTGATCCAAACATTTTCTTTCATTTTTACGTCCATGTAGTTTTCGTTATTTTTGTCATACAGGACTGGATGCTGTGCTACGAGATCAATGATTTCCGTCCGGAAATCTGCGTTGGTGTGTACAGGCCATAAAGCAGCAGGCTTTAAGTCCCTAGAGCCTGTATATGATATATGTGTCCCATGATGCATTGTTATCAATGTGTGTGTTTACTCAAAACCTGTAAACATTTCAGCATTTCAGACCCTGACAACACCTGAAACACTGAAGTTACTCAGAACATTTCAGGCATTTGAACATGACAACTGTCGCTGAGTCTTTTCCTTCACTGTCAGTTTTTTGTGTTACACTTAAATTACTCTGCTTATCAACAACTGTGGGTCTCATTATGGTCGACTTATCTGTCTTTTCTGTTAAGACTAATAACTTTGTACCAAGTTATTACCTGAAATCTGGCAACACAAACATCTGAGTGAATTTGGCAGTTTTTCTAAAAGTCTCCTGACTTTTGTTCTGCAGCGCTCTTTGGGTCAAGCTCCAAAACACAGAATCCTCGTTCCCATAACGCATCTTAATCGTTTGGTTTGTTTTCTTAAAACCTCTGAAGTCTCATCATTTCAGTCTCTGGTGTTTATCTTAAATTATTCAGCTTTTTTACAACTATGGGGCTGACTTTGGTAGTTTTATCCATGTTTTGTCAGTCGATCTGACGACGTTATTTTTGTAGATAAGTGTCCTTCTTTGGTCAACACTGGAGCAGCGGAGGTGGAGACATGCTGATTTTTAGTCCAGAGCAAAATCCCATCACAAACACTGACAAATTTAAAGCCCGTTTGTTTGTTAGTTTCCACGCAGCGTTTTCCACCAACACAACCTTAAAACCCTGAGCAGTGCAGCTCCATCACTGCTGCAGCAACACAAACAGGTTCAGTCCTGCTGCTTCCATCAGATATTTTCTTAAGTGCAACATCAGAAATGAAAGTGTTGCCAGCGCAGAGATGGAGCCACACTGAATGTGAAGCAAAGCAGAAATCCGACCTGTGTGGGTGAGACAGAGAAACACTGCAGGGCAGTGAACGCATCAGAGAGAGGAGAAGCACAGAGGAACCAGAAAACATTTGATTCAAACCCTTAAAATTCTGCTGCAGCTCTGCGCCTGTCAGGCAGCAGCTGAGGGGGAAAAGCCCCGTTAGCTCGTTGTCACTGAGCGCCTCTGTTTACTGTTTGACCTGACGCGACACCATAGGCCGCCCGCACCGCTTGTCATCTCCGCTTCACTGGACTGGCCAATGGGAGGCTCTGGTTGCAGCAGAGCTGGGGCGTGATTGGCTGGCGGGGGGAGCGTCGGTGGCAGGCTGGCAGGCACGTGCATGTGTGGTCAACATGTGCTCAGCAGGGAAACACCGACGAACCCACAGCACACTCACACACGAGACCTGCTGACGGAGAGACGTCCAGAAACTGAACCTTTGTCTGAAATATTAATACCAAAGTGAACACAGACCTGTGAGCACATCTGCCGTCTGTAGGGTCTTCATCCAGCCTTAAATATTTGGCCTCAGAGATGGAGCGCACATGGTGCACATTTCAATTAAAGGACAACTAATAAGTCAGATTATCGTCAAGAAAGTCACATCCTGTCCTCCTCTTCTTCTGTGGTGGTCCAGAGGCAGCGTCTGATGGTTCAGGTGTTTTAAACAGCCCAAATATATCTGATGGATTTTGGTTTTTCTCTTTGACGTTGTTGGTTTGTAGAAGTTTGTCTTGCTGTACCTTCTGTGCTGCAGCTGAGCGGCAGCGTGGTCTTTGACAGATGAACTAACAGAAGTATCACAACAGTCAGGACCATGACCCGCTCATGATTAAGAGACATTATTTCAACCTTAAATGTTAAATGTCTGAAAGGTTTATTTCTTAACATCTGCAGCTTGTGTCTGTTACTAAAAAAAGAAAAGTGAATCAATGAACTCAGTAACTCCTCGACAGTATTTTGGGGTGGGATGTCCCCCGCTGATCTAGAGACCAGGAGTCTGCCTCTTTTGTCCGCTTGATGCCCTGTTTTCAGCAAAGATAGACGGTTAATGTGGTCCTTTGATGATCATATTGACATTATACCACCTTTCACTGCAGTTTCTGTATCCGTCACACATATGAACATATATAGGAATTTCTTTTTAACTCGACACCTTCTGTCTGTTTCAAAATAAAAGCCTCCTGACAGCCTGCTTCATTTGTTGACACAAGGCTTTTTATTGTGAAATATTTGCAGGACAGTGTTGTGGACAGTCTTGTGACTTGCATGGCTCCATAATTGAGTTGAGTATCAACTTTTAGTTGTGGAAATACAGCAGCTACAGCAGCAGCAACACTGTCTGTGTGAACACTGCACACTGCACTGCTGAAGCAGTTGAGCGAGGTTGCCATCATGTGCTGCTCAGGTAGGCAGTGTGTTCCAGGTGTTAGTCCCACCCATGGTGCCGATAGGCTAATCAAGTCCCACTTGGAAAACCGTTGTTTCGTGTCATGACGCCAGAGGAATCACTCAGCTTGAGTTCGGTGGGCGGAGTCAAAGGTCTGGACTCAGGCGAGCATCACGCTGGCAAAGGGGTGAAAATTAGCGTGTCCACCAGGGTGTCATGTTTCCATCACTGCTGATAAATACTAGTGACGACTGCAGAGTCATTTGTCCCAGGATGAATGCAGACTGTAGCATTCACCATTAAAGACAAAAGCCAGACGTTAGCGGGTGTTAGTTGTTTTTTTTTTTTGTTTTTTTTTTTTGTTACAGGAAGTGGATTGGGTCCCTTAGTAAAAATTTGGTCCACTGGCTGGTGAGCTGGAGAGTATGCCCAGTCCTCAGAAAACCTCCATTGTTGAATCTGTGCTCTCTGCTGTTGATGGCTAAAACTGTATAGTGTTACACTCTCTGCATATTGGCCTGAAAAGTTGACTTGAAACCTTTGCATGACCTTTTACACACAACTGTGACCCTTGTTTTTCTATTATCTTTTTATTCATGCCTTTGAACTATTTATGAACCTAAAGCTATTTCATACATATAAACTTAAGTGTATAAGCACTTATATACAGATGTTTGTATACAGTCGATTTTTGATATTAATTAGACTTTTTTTTATGTTGTTTTTTCAGTATGAAAGTAAATAAACACATTTTTCTGTGAGAACTAATGTCTTAGTCATCCCATCTTATTCAAACAATTTTTCCCTGCTCTTTTAAAGAATGTGAAATAATAAGGGTACACTTACAACAGATTAGAGGCTGTTTGACACTTAGGGTTTCTGACTATAAGTTCAATAGTTTGAAGTCTTTAACTGCAGGTAGGGTTTTTTTTAATTGTAGAAAGAAAGTTGCCCCAGTTTGACACAAGCTCTGCTGTAGTTAGTCTCAGTGTAAAACTTGAGTGTGATTGTGGAATATGTTGGCGAAAAATATTCTCATCAACATACATGTGTGGGATACACAGACAGACAAATTGGTATTACAGCAGCTACATGTTTTACTCACTTCAGCTGTAACATTACATGCTATGAAAACTCTTTTTTTTTTTTAGTGGTTTAAAAATAGACTTTACCACTGATAGCCCATGTCACTTGATGTATTCTTAGATTTACAATGTCCTCTTTCCTGATCAAACTAGTATGTCCTTGTTTAGCAACATGATGCAGTTTTTTGTGATAAAAGGATGTTTAAAAAAGACTACAAGACTTACAGTAGATCACTAAAGCAGAAAAAAGCTAAAACTAAATTATATCTTTGAAAAATATGCTTTCTATATTTGCTTAAGTGGTTCCAGCAGGACAGGATCATATCCCAGCATGCACTGGGTGAGAGGCAGGATACATCCTACACAAGTAACCAGCCATAGATGGAAAGACAGCCCTCTAGTTGCTCTTTGAAGAAAAATAAAGCAGTGACTCACAGTAAAACTAAAAGGAGATCCTTCCAGAGAATGAGAAGTGTCATTTTCTCTGTTCCCTTTTTTCGAAATTTTGGTCTCACACTGATCAGTTCAGATGAGGTGTTTGTTTAAGCACACTCCCATCTTGCTGGTTTTAGGTTCTGAGAAATCATGCGTGGTGCTGAGAGTGTCGTGTTGACTGAAAGCAGTTTTATCACCAAGCTTTTATGACTTGCCCATCATTTTTGAAGTGCTGCTGTTGTTAACAATAACACCGCTGCTCTGCTTCAGTGAGTAGGCCTAGTAAAGATCTCAAGTTGCATTTCCTCCCTGTAAATTCAATAAAGTTAGATAGGATTTTACAACCAGGCTGGACTTTGTTCTTTAACTATTAAAATATAACACCAGTTTCTGGACGTGATCCAAACATGATTCCCGATAATGACGCTCACATTGTTATTTATCTGATCATGTCAAGGTGAGTAGAGAATCTGATAAATATGCCTTCATGGCCTACTCTGAAATTAATGCTGGAGTATAACTAAGCACATTTACGAACGATTTTAAGGCACTTTATTTTGCCACATTTCACAGTGTACTTTAGCTTTTACTCCATCACATTTATTTGAAAGCTATAGTTACATATGGCCAGTAAGAATATTAAAATACTGCTTACTTGTTAATGAGCCAGTAATAACTAGAGGTGGGACCAAGTCTTTGTTTTGCAAGCCACAAGAAAGTCTGAAGTCTTTGCACCCAAGTCCTAAGTCAAAACAGGCAAATCCTAGTCAAGTCCCAAGTCCTAAACTTTGAGTTTTAAGTCCTAGATAAGTCCTAGTAATAATACAATAAAACTTCACTTAAAAGCATAGTCCCAATGAAACAGCTAGTTCCTTTACTAACCTGGAGAAATGACACATTTTGACAAATAAACGCCCGTCTTAATTAGACGCCCGGTCTGGTTGGCAAATAGTTTATTGTTATTATAAAAGTTCTTTGGATGTATAAAACAGGGTTGCTGGTTATCTTAAATTATATATCAATTCCTCAATTGCCCTGTACGTTATTCCTATTCCATAAGTTCGTAAAGGTCCACCAATCAAAAGAATCAAAAGGGTTTTTCATAAAAATTATATCAAGTAGTGAGTATTGTTTTAACGGGATTAAGTGATGTTGTGTTGGTATGCCAAGTGCTGTAATCCTCTGGTGTCATAACTCACTGATGTGCTGTCTGTCAGAGCAAGCAAGATCAAATAAATGATTCATAGTTGACATGTTATCTGAGCTTTATTTTTAAACAAGTATGATTCATAATGGTTTAAATAAACAATTTGATTGTATTTCCTCATCTGTGCTGAGCAATAGTTGTGTGTGAAAGGAATTAAACGCCTATCCCATGTAGACACGTGTCCCAGATAAAGGCCTGTTGATTTTTAGTAATTTATTGCTAACAATAGCCAGGGGCTATTAATTGAAGTTTTACGGTACATCAAATGAACAAGAATCATGAATGGTATCTGGTGTTTTTAAGCCAAAAGGTTTAAGTCCAAATGAAGTCACAAGTCATTGGTGTTAAAGACCAAGTTGAATTGCAAGTCTTTCTTTGATTTTGCTGAGTCTAATTTGTGACTTGAGTCCAAGTCGTGTGACTAGAGCCCACACCTCAGGTATTATTTCTTGGTTATACTTTTGTTTGTAAGTGATGTTTGGAATGTCGAAATTTTATTTGGAGTAAAATAATTATATATTGTATGGTTACTTTTACTTGCTAAATTAAAGGAATACTATGATACATCTTCCACTGAGTGAAACAGAAAGTGCACATTTCCCAGAATTTGATGCCAAGAGCAGAAGTGTTACAGACTTTCTTTTGTCTGCATCGACTTATCACTGGAAACTGATCTAAGCAAATCTGGACAAACTGGTTTCCATAATGTTATAAAGTAACTCTGCTTTGTATGTGTGTAAATGATTGCCATTGTTTCCTGATTAGTTGCCAAATTTATGGCTGATATACAATATTAAACAGCATTCACAAAAAAGACAATGTGCTCAAGTTAAAAATGTAGAAACAATCAGCTTTAATACTTTATAGCATTTACAAGTGAAAAGTGGCTGAACAGTGTTAGAAACATTTTAAGATCACAGCTTTTTAATGTATAGACATGAAGTAATAGATATAGGGTGCAAAATAATACTATGATTTCACATTGCAAAGACGGATCCAGTCCAAGCATGCTTTAACTCCAATGTAACAACTACACAGTAATTTGGGTTGCCTTAAAATGCAAGCCTATAGGAAAGTTAAAAGTCACATCATGAATAACACACGATGGTCTCATCTGTCTCAAGGGGTCCAATTATTCTGAGGTCACCTGGGGCACTGTTCATCTCATTTGAGCCCGTGTCCATGACAGGCGTCATACTAGGCATGTACGTGCATGTCTCTCTGGACGGAGGCACTGCCAGCACCTCAAATTCCACCTCGAAGCTCCCCTTTGCCTCACCAGACTCACGGATGATCAGCATCTCATACTCTCCGAACCGGATTAGGGCCTTATCTGGGAGATCCATCCTTTCCAGGTAGCCCAGCACTGAGCCGTTCACTGACATTCGTCCCTTTTGGCTCAAGTTCTGGATGCTGAACAGCATGTCCGGGCTCTGGGGGGTGCGGTAAGCGTGGATGCCCAGCTGTTTGCGGGACACCCTGGCGTCGACCAGGGCGAAGGTGCAGGCCTGGCCATCACGTCCCAGCCTGAGGGGGTCATCTGCTGAGTGTTTGCTCCTGTTCCCCAGAGAAAGCAGCCCATAAAGGCCCTTACAATTCTGCAGAGGGTGGTAAAGCTTGATGTGGAGACAAGTCAGGAGATCCTCCTCTGTCTCCATTGTCTGGGACACACTCATCTTGAAATAAAGCTCCTGATGCAATCAGTAGAGGGTGTATTGTACCTATTGACCTTCAGTGATGGAAGGCTGCTGGGACAGAAGACAAACAAACCTGTTAGGAATTCAGTGAGATAAGGTTGTTTACCACTCAAAAGAAAAGTAAAGTAATGCATTAACTGCTGCTTAAGAGGTCAGTGTCTTACCTCAATGTTGAAGATAGTTTTCCTGAGTCCACAGAAAAGCTGGATCACATTGATCCTACAGAAAACACTCAGAGGGGACTGACGGTGAGAACAAACAGGAAAACTGTTCCGGAGTGCTCTCTGCAAGCTTTTGTCCTCCCCTCTCTTGAGTTTCGTCACTCTCACAAGACCCAGTGCAATGCTGCTTTCAAGTGCAAACTCGGAAAAATATTGTAAACAGTGGATGATGTAATGCAGAGGTAAAAAGATAGGAAAAGTCTGGATTTCCATTTCATTTTTTCTTAACATGAGGTAAGCATGGAAGTTAGATAGATAGAAAGAACTTTATTAATTTTTACTCTGTACAGCACTTTGGTCAACTGCAGTTGTTTTGCTATATAAATAAACTTGATTTGATTTGATTTGATTTGATTAATCTCCAAAGGGATATTCAACTGTCTAGTAGCTCATAAATAACCAACAACCACACTTCCCTCCATCACCAATACCACGGTGGTGTTAAAATAGGCATTAAAAATAAGTTAAAATAAATGCATACAAATAAATTAAAATTAAATTAAATTGCCCATTCCACAGTCCAGTCCAGATGTCTAGCAACTGGGAATAAAAGTATGTCAGCCAATTTGACCGTCAAGCAACAGAATTTGCCACTTACACAAAAACTAACACACAAAATAATGTTCATTGGACCACCAGCTAAATTTACAAATGTTTTTACCAAAGAATTATTTAAAATAGTTTTTATGTCAGCTCATTGGCTTCACTTTAGTATTAAAACAATACATTGGTTAGTGGATTAACAGAGAATTAATCAACAATTCTGATTATAATTGAATCAAAATTTGTCAGGCTAAATGCCAACATTCATGGGCTCATGCTTCTCAAATATGGGCATTTGCCACCTTCTCCGTTTTGCATCCTTCTAAAGTGAATAGGTTTCAGACATAAAAGACAGAACAAGGTTAGATATGACAGGATAACAGTAAAATAAAGAGGTCATCTTGAGTATAAAATAAAATAAATTAAACTTTACTCACCGTTATCTTTGAGACAATGTTTACTTTTTACTTTTATCATCGACTATTTCATAAGTGGATTGCTGTTGTCTAACATACGATTTTAAGATGAGCACTTGAACGTAGCATTGCAGCCCCGAAAATTCCCCGATGATGCAACTTGAAACCGAAAGGAAGTCACCACAAGCCTTCACATTTATTATTGACCATGTCCATCATCCATAGCGGGAAACTAAGCCCTGCTGTAAAATGAAATTGTTACACATTAACGCATGGCCGTTGATTACGAGAAGTGGTTATTAACTTGAATTCCTCTTGCATGCCAAAGCAGTGAGAAGTGATGATATTGATTCATCAATTCTTACCAAACTTGGACAGGAATGTAGTGAAAAGGGATTTCGGACAAGAAATTAGTTATGTCGTGTTTTTAACTTTACAATGCTTAAGGTGAAGTCAGGAAATTCGAGATACTTACCAGCAGATTGCCTAAAACCCCACCTACATTTCTGAAGTGATACTTTTTTTTTTTTTTTTTTTTAACTTGTTATGGATCTCAGCTATATTTCTATGAAGAAATTAAGTTGCCAAGTAAAACATTAGACAATCTTTGGATGTTCAAACACAACAAGAACCCCTACCTCCCTCTAATGACATGTTAAGGTAAAGTGGTACAGCTGGTAAGGTAAAATGGGACAGTCATATTTGATTTTTAAATGTTTAAGTCAATTTATTAGTTCAGTTATTAATTAATAAAATTCATAAAATTAAATAATAAAATTATTAACTTATCAAACTAGTCATTCAAGATTGTCCAGCTTTTCTGCTGTGCCTTCCCCTTTTCTTGTGTTGCCTGTTTCCCTGGTACAGTATCATCTACAATGCAATCAATGTGTGTGTGTGCTTGCACAGGGCTGACATGAACTTCACTGGCATCACCTTTAATATGTTTTTTAAATGACAAAAATAATAGAAGTATCTGTAATATTAAAGGGTGGCACATAAAAGCACATGTTATGATTGAATGGCACATGATAGCCTAAAACATCTGGTTTTACTGTAGAAAAATATCCCAGAGCAGATTCTTTTGTCCCATTTTACATTAATGCATTTAGTACTCATTTAAAACCCTTCCCCATATTAATTTGTGTATTGTGTGGCAGGTGGCATGGTGTAAAAATGAAGGTTCACCAGGTAGTGTTGCCTTTAATATAAGGTTACCTGCAGGGGTTACGGAGGCTGGGATGTTGACTCAGGCTGGTGGAATGAGACAGGTGCACATCTCATCCCATGCTGGTGTGTTGGGAAGACTGGGGCAGTGAAATGCAGAAAAACTGGCCTGCTTCCCTGCAGAGTTGAAGGTGGCTGATAGATGGTAGGAAAGTAGATCGACCTACCAGAGCATCAGTGGTCCATTAGCTGCTCTTGCCATGGAACTTTTTATGCTGGTTGGTTTTGTTTGATCTTTTTCTTTGCCTAGTCTGCCCTGGCAAGTGAGCTGGTAACGGGCAAGAAGATATGGGTGTTGCCCTTGGGGCGGACTAGTTTTCTTTCTTTAATTTCTATTTGTTCATTTTTGTTCGTTTTATCTGCCTGGTTCCTGCTTTAAACCCAGTTAAATGGTCAGGGAAGGCTTAAGGTGTGCTGTGTGTATTAGCACTTTAAGTGCAAGACATATTGATTGCAGTGTGCACTGGTGTGACAGTGGAACAAATCAAATTTTTAAAGTCAAACTTTAAAGTCATTAAAAAAAAAAAAAAAAGCATTTTCCTACAACTACACATTTGTTGTTATACCCTTATTATTTTAGCTGCAGTACTTCTATTACCAAAAAGAGAAAATCAACATGCCACATGGCGTCTCTTACATGTTCTGCATTTTTTTAGTCTTTGTTCTGCCCATCCTAGTAATCTCAGACCAATCGAAACGATTGTTACATATAAAGGACATTTGTAACTATGCAAATGCATGTTTGGTGATTGGCAACTAATATTTAAAGAGCCCAAGATGTAAAACCATATTTGTCCCATTTTACCTGATGTCCCACAGTACCTGACTCCACCCTACAGAATCTGACAGAAGTATATGACACACAGTCATTCAGTTAGCATGGAATGGAAAATGTGTCAACTAATCATTCATTTAGCCACTATGGCCCCCACCTGTGGAACAGCCTGCCAGAGAGCCTCAGGACTGCAGAGACTGTTGATATTTTTAAAAGAAGACTAAAGACACACCTTTTTAATCAGGCTTTTAA
>JAPZEB010000016.1:4714104-4727853 GCA_029783705.1 Chaetodon striatus
GTCCTAACTGTGTTTATTTGTGTAAGTAATCGGACAAAAGCGGTTGTCTGTGTAACATCGTATAGTGTGCATACAGGGAGCTAATGTAAAGCTTTCAATCAAGCTGTGTTAGGCTTACCACATAAATATATAGACGTGGATAAAGCATTCTTTTCATCTAACCACAAAAAAAAAGCGGTGTTGTCCGTCTTCAAGATAATGTGACCAACGTGTTACCTGCATGCACGCAAATTACAAGCTCTACTCTCAACTCCCGCACCGGCAAAATGAGGAGGTGGGGCTCGGCACCGCTCACCAGCCCTTCGGAAGTCCTCAGGAGTGTGACCAATCACAGCGGAGTGGGCTCAGTGGGAGGCGTACATGGAGGAGGGCCGTGGGGTGGATTAAAGTACACAGACCTTTTTTGCCGGACGTAGGAAATACAAGAAAGCGATGCAGCAGGAGGCACAGCATCCTGAAGATCTACAAATCTTTCTGTGCGGGTAATCGTGTGTAGCTGCTTTATAGGAGTCCAAAAATCAAATACAAAGGCCCGAAAACGAGTATAATAGCTCTTCTTTAAAAACAAAATTAGAGAGAGAGAGAGAGAGAGCGAGAGAGAGACAGAGAGAAAGAAAGATGAATAGTAGGCTAGGAAATATATTTTAAAATAACATTTTTGCCAATATTGACTCAATCTGATTCTTTGACAGCAAAACAATTGCATTGGCAACGAAGATTAAGTTAGAAAATACAACATGTGCTTGATTTAACTTCCGGTATAAACTACAGGCACTTCTAGTTTTTCCTCCAAAAACAGGGGTACACTCAATCGCAAAAGTACCGCTTTGTTACGATTTGCAGGTTGAACAACATATTTCTTTGAAATGGTGTGAAACGGGGTTTGAGGTATGTTTTCTATCATTTGTTGGGAGTGTCAGAGGTTTTTCCCAATCTGCAGCTATGTATATAAATACATATCTAGTAGATCTTTGCTTATTGTAATTGTGTTGTAAGAATTTACTCTTGCTTTAGCAATGTAAACATGTATTTCCCACGCCAAAAAAGCCCCTTTGAATTGAACTAAGTTTAAACCCATTGTTTTTAAAGGCACCTGTGTAACATAACTGTGTTCAATGCACCTCTGTTTCTGTTCAAATAATCATTTTGCTATGTTTTGTCCTAATACAGAGACAGATTATTTTGTTGGTTGAACAGATACAGATAACGATGGCTCTGTACACCTCTACATAATAGAGTTGTGAACACTAGCTTGAAGTAGGAAGTTAGGATGCTTGACAAAAACAGAATATGATTAATTGTTTAGGCTAATCCTATGATATCCCACAGTTCCACATTATGTCCTTTAAAGCATGAAAGGACTATAAGTGATACCTGGAACTGGCAAATCTCTTTGAAGGTCAAACAACGTATCAACTCTCTGTGACAGGCAAAAAAAACCATTTCTATTACTGGATTGGTTTCATCTAGAACAAACATTTCACAACAATGATTAAGACCTTTATTTATTTAAAGGTTAAAAAATGAGGCAGAGCTGTTTTCAAACTTAAAATGAGAGTCAGTAGCTGTTAAACTCCACTTATTGGTGGATCCCAGAGTGTTTATTCCCACAGTAAACAGACTAAGCATGAGTTAAGTTTGAATTAGTTACTCTGCTTTTGTCTTTCTCCGAGACTTCTGACAGCAGAGAATCTTACAGACTAAGACTGAGGCCCAGACAAAAGCCCCAATGATGGCCATAATGAAAACAGCCACATCCAGGCAGTAGTAGGAATACCAAGGCAGACTAAAACCTGCAGACTGCAGATGGGCTGCTCCTTTGTTCCTGATAACGTACTCAATCCAAAAGATGGCAGTGTCCATAGGAGACATTGGCTGGTCGTGGTGTAGCCCTGAGAGACGCTGTATGTTGTCACGGTACGAGGGATTCTCCAGGACGTCCTTTAGAGCCTCTAGGAAGTCTTCTTTTGTGAGTGACTTGGCTTCCACCACCCGAGCTGCCCCGCGTACCTTCAGCCGGAGCAGGTTGTCAAACTGGTCGAAGAGGAGGGGCAGGCCCACAACAGGCACGCCGTGGTAAATGGCCTCATACATGCCGTTGGTGCCTCCGTGAGCTACAAAGGCACGAGTCTTGGGGTGTCCCAGGAGGTCTTTCTGAGGCAGCCAGTTCATCAGGAGGGTGTTGCTCCCCAGGGATGAAGGCTTTTCACCCACAAACCTCCACAACACCTTCTGAGGTAGCTGAGCAAGAGCAGCAGCGATGGCCTCTGTGGTCTCACGAGGCAGGGCTGACACCAGTGTCCCCAGAGACATAACCACCACCCCAGGCTCCCCAGAGCTCTGCATGAAGGCCTCCAGCTCATCAGGGAGGGGACCAGGCTTTTTGCACTGGAACCCCCCTATGTAGACCACGTTGGGCATGGTGGGCCGAGGGAACTCAAAGACAAAATCTGCCCTCACCAGCCAGATATCAGCCGCTCGCTGCAAAGACAGCAAGTCAGTTCCAGGAGGGAAATGCCTTTGGAGTAGATCTGAGTAGGCGGGGTTAATGATAAAGTATTGTTCAAAAAAACTATAGAAATGATGGAGCATGTTTTTGATTCTTTCCATAAAATCCATCTGATCATGAAGTTCACTTCCTGACACAGGGACATATGAGACAGGAGAAGGAGCCATGGTGAAATGGCTGTCACCATTGTTGATCCAACGCACATTAAAAACCATCGGCAGCTTGAGGTAACTACCCAGAATAACCCCAACAGGCAGACCTGGGTCGGTTAATATCAAGTCAAACTTGATATCTTGCAGCTTCTTTATAAAATCAGGATTATCTAACACTGAGGCAGCTGCTCTGGCAAGGATGTCATGGCCCTTTGCCAACATGGATGTGATCAAACGCTGTTGGCAGAAAGTGCGTATAAAAGTCAGCGACCTCCGGCATTCCATAACATTTACTAGCATTTTATTGTAGAAGTTCAAGTCCACCTCATCCTCCAGCATGGGCATTATTATAGAGGTATAGATCAAAGAGTTACTTGGAATGTACCAGCTCTGGGCAGAGTGCAGCACAGTCATGTCATGGCCTCTGGAATGTAGTTCACGGAGGATCACCTCCATGTTGATCCAGTGGCTGCCATCAACGGGCACTACCAGGATCCTGCTGCCACTACAACAAGTGGGCCCGAGCAACAGGAAACAGAGCCCTGTCAGGAATATAGGGATCATGCCGGCAATTTTCTGGGAGAAACAACAGACAGAGATAACAAGGCTTGTAAAACTCAGTGAGCTAAGGTTATAGCTTATGTCTTATCTGTCAATCTGTCAATCACCATGTGGTCTGCTGCTACATGTGGAGTATCTTTTGTATTTTCTATGTCACTTTGTTTGGGGGCTATGAGCAAAAAACCACAGGCTTCAGACCTGAAAACATGCTAACATCAGGTAAACATGAAATCTTGGGTGCAGATGTTGCTATTTTTTCCTTGATTACAGATCTTATTCATGCTGGAAAATCAAGGGGCTGCTGCTACACACAGTCAGTACTGGGCACAAATACAACAGGCCCTGGAAGTGCACTGGCCAAAGTAATGTTCAGACAGTGGAATTACAACTTCTGGGGCTGTTACATGATGGCGTTGGGCCCAAAAAGACTTTTTTCCAGTAGTCTTACATTTTATAAAAGCCATCTGTAAATCAGTGGATACATTTTTTGAGCATCACACCACCTGCAAAATGACTTGTTTCACTCATGGGATTTGATGCAGTAAGTCCGATATCATTTCGAAAGTATAAGAGGAGCTGCCCAATAATCTGGGCTGTGTCACGAATGCTGTATCCAGTTCTCTTTAAACATACATGAAGTACATATTATCTTGGTTGACAATGCTGTAAATTCTCACAAATTTTGGATCATATTCCTGTTGGAACATGTCAGGTTGTAAAGATTTGGTTTAGAAACTTTAATTGGTAATTTTTCACAATAGAAAGTACCACTATTCCTGGTTACAGTCATTCCCCCAGCTGCAATGACAGTGCAGAGATGTACAGATGTGGGAGACCTGGAAGACCCCAAAACATGGTCAAACTGAAATGTGTTTTTTGACCATTAAAGCATGAAAGGTGTGGTAGTAGGAACTCTAGATACCTGAAAATGAGCATAGTAAGGCCCCCATTAACCTTATATTATTATTACAGATTTCCAACATTATGATTATAAAGATTAACTTGAAGCCATAACTGATATTAAATTATTCTAATTGTAATCAAAGTAAAGTTTAACTCCACAGAGAGAAGTGGATTTGTTCATTCCACAAAAAGAGAAAAAAAAGAAACTATCATCGTTGAGCAGTTATCATACAAAGGCATCTTGGTGTAGGGTCACTGTCAGTATTTTGTCATAAATATGGTTCCCTTGTTGTTTGATCTAAAGTGAGATATAAATATAGTTAAAGGTAGTTAATTTTTTTTTTTTTTTTTTTTTTTTGTTAAATTGTAAAAAATTGTACAAAATGCCTCACCTGGTTCTTGTTGTATCAAACCCAGAAGTTTGGCTTGAGCTTCACGTCCTCAGTGAGCTGGGATCCTGTGTAATATCTGTGTTTCTACCTTGCTTAACTATTACACATGTTACCAGGTCAAAGTCCAGCATGTGAGTTAACTTTGACCCACAGGTCTGGGCTTAGTTGTGATATTGTAACCCTACTTTGTTGTTTGATAATGTTCTCCAATCCCTCTGGCTTGTGGGTATAAAGAGGGCTACAGTCTCTCTTATTTTATGATCTTCATTTCATACCAAAATACGACAAGACAGCATTTCAATAAGCTTCCCTCTTAACTCAACTGCAGCATGCTAATTTGTTTTTTGACCCTTTTGTTTTGCCCTGCAAAACCATGTCACACAGAAACTGCAGTTCCTTTTACTCTCACTTGAGGCTCAGGGCACATAAAATAGTAATTTAAAGGTACACATGAAAATTAGGGATGCATGATATTGGATTTTTGCCAAAAGCTGATATGCCGATAGGTAACAACTCATTTGACCAATACTGATATTGCCTAGAGGGATTACATGTCTCGTCTGGCCTGGGAGCATCTCGAGGTCGCCCAGGAACTGAAAAGCATTGCTGGGCTTGCTGCCCCCTCAACCCAACTTTGGATAAGCGGTTGAAAATGGATGGATGGATGATATCAATATATCCACCTTTTTCCCTACCTAATTTTAGTGATCATCAAGTCTCCGCTGTAGTGGGATGAACATCATACTATACATGCATACTAATAATAATTATGATGGCCCACCAGCAGATGGAGACATGAAATACAATGTTTTTCAGTGTATGTGATATCTATTCATTGTGCTTAATAAAAAATAGCATGTTGGCTGATTATGATAGTTCATTTTAAAGCCTATACTGGCCAATAGCGCTATTAATGATAATAGAATAACTACTGTATGTGTTAATATAACTTAATTCTGTGATTCCAAAATAACAATGTGGAATTATTGCTGCTAAAATATTCATCTTTCCACAGTAACCTGTAACAACATAGGTCAGTATGGTGATTTAATTATAAATAACTTAAAAATATAATATGTATAGTAACTACGGTTACAATGTTAAAAGCAAGGCAAAAATGAATATGGTAGTGTATGTGAATGGATTTTTGTTAGGGGAGTTATCCAGTATTTTGCTTAGTCATCATTTTTGTTTTTCTCTTTTTCCCAATCAATATTTCTTTTTTGTTTGTTTTTTTGCAAATGTCTCAATGTCTCAAAGAAACTCACCAGACTGTCCCCTGCTCTGATTCAAATTGCTCCTCATTTTACAACTTGGATGACAGATTTTTTTTTTTTTTATTATTCCTAGTTGAGTACTCACAGGCAAGTTCAATACGCAGATTTGACAAGAGGCTCATTCGAGAGGAGCCAGGCCTGTACAGGACTGATCACCACCAATCGCTGCCAGTGCACGCTGGTTAAGGTCGAGACACACCAAACCAACATCAAAGAAATGGTTGCGACAAAGTCCAACTGTTGCGTCACCTCACATTGCCTGTGTCTTGGCCAAAAAGTTGCTTTTAAACATTCTGCAAAGACTGCGGCCAGTGGCCAACTAGCATGTACACTCTGTACCTGATTAGCACGTACACCCTGTACCTGACTAGCACGTACACTCTGTACCTGCATGAGAGGCAATAACTCCTCCCAGCAGCAGGAAGCGGTAGTCTATATTTGTCATTTAAAAGGGAAAGCAGAAGATTGGCAGGACGGATTCAAGATGCTAGTTAGCCTGTTAGCACAGACTGTTGGCTTAGTGTGTCAGAGCCCTTAGATTTGTGTCTGACTTGAACCAGACTTGCTCTGACGTCAAGAACACGTAGGCAACAATAACCTCACAAGATCAAGGCGGCCACAGTTTTTAGAGCCAGGAGCTGCAGTTGCTCTACACTGATTGTAAGAACCAGGGCATGATGGGAACTGCCTGGCTCTCACCTGATCTAACAGCTGATTGGTTTAGATGTTGACTCAGCATTCACTTTTGCTGAATTGGAGAGATTTTACTTTGATTTGTCTGATGTAAAGTTTTATACTGTTGACAGAACAGATGTTGTGTGGCTGATGGCGATGTTTAGTTTACAGAGAGACTAAAAACACTCATATTACAGATCATAAACTATACATAGTCTATTGTGTATTAGTAAAGCTTTAAATAGGCTTCTCTGTCATAATCAAAGCAACTAAAGACTGTGAACAAACTGATGTATGGGTCTGACAACATTTCAATAAATCAGAATCAGATCTAACAGGATGTGAGTGTTTCTGTGACTTCCTGTACAGACTGAGGGCTGCTGAAAGCTGTCTGACTTGACTGTGTTTTTACTCGCCGTCTGCTGCTGTCGCCTGATCTCGTCTACTTTCAAGGCGAGGCGCGCTTCATCTGGAACGAGCCTAATCTGATTGTCGAGGAAATTTCGGGGAGAGCAGAGGGAATATTCAAAGTGGGAAACAGTCAGTGTTTGAGACGGGAGTGGCAGGGAACGAGGGAAGGAGGAAGCAGCAAGGTCACGCAGTGGAGGGAAAATAAAAGTGAGCAATGGTGATTACAATAACAGCACGAGTTACTGTTCAACAGCCATATCAGTGAGCTGCAGCCTTCCCCTTTTCTCCTCTGCCTCTGTGGAGTTACATAAACCTGAGCCAGAGAGCAGCAGTCAGCTAGAAGTAATAGCTAAACACAGAGATGAAGACATGCAGCTGTGGCTCCAGAGTTTACAACAAGTAGTAACAAGATAAGGGCTTGTTTGTATCATTACATATTACTTAATCACCCTTAAGAAACATTTACAGAGCAATCTATTTTTAAAAAGGTAAAGAATACGACACAATGACAAGCATAACACTCCTACTTACAGTGAAATGTAGCAGTTAGCTTTAAGAGCAGCTGTTTATGTGATCACATGATTAATCTCATGAGTGCTCAGGCAGCCAATCAGACACAAGGATTTCATATAAATTCATTCTGTGGAAAAAAAACCTCAGATACTCTGCAAAATCCTTTAAGATTAAATTTATAAAAGCCAATTTAAGGTGTGAAACCACCAATCACACGAAAAGGCGTAGCATTATAGGAATGCTGTTGTATAAAGAATGTCATACTGGAGCAGGGAGGAAAGTCTGCTGCTGGTAGAAAACATCATGTTTGCATCAGATTTACAATTGGAGAAAAAAAGTAGTTGGATTAGTAGTCAGATTGGTAAGAAAAACAATGCCATATTTATTTTTGTTGTTTGTACCCCAGAGGAATTTAAAAAAGAAAGCAGTCTAACATCCTTTAGGAGGTACTCACAAGAAAGCAGCAACTGCATCTGGAACAATAAAGGTGTTATATTTTTGTTACTTACTGTTAAATGACATGTTTCTATTGTGACCAATGATATATTGCAGTCATTTCAAAAATTTCAGAAGATTAATACTTGCTGCTGTGTCCATCCATCACCCATGTAGGACCCTATATACTACTCTTGACCAGCTTAAAGGGTAACTTCGGTATTGTCCAACCTGGACCCTATTTTACCCTGATTCTATGCCTTTGTGACTATTGGGAACAACAATTTTTAAAACTAGTCCAGTATTGATTGAGACTACAAAACAGGCTGTGATGTAGGCCTAATCAACTAAAGGCAACTGAACACTGTTAATTTAAGTCTACTTAAAATGCTCAGATTGTTATTTTAAGTGTCTGACAACTTATAGAAAGGATCCCTACTGAGTTTGAGCTTTGTGTGAAAGAGTAAGATCCTTTTTGTTTAACCAGAAACTGCAACAAAATCGCCAAACACACCAGACTCCATTTAAATAAATAGCAATTTAAGACTATCAGCATATTTTCACACCTAAATGGATGACTTAATGGTTTATTTCAACCAAACTAGAGCTGGTTATTGTTGGCAAAGTGGGGAGATGACCCAAGATGGTTTCTGTTAGGTTTATTCAGCTTTTGTTGACACTGAATGAGGTGTGTTTTACTCTGATAAGGTCAGGTCTGGTGGGACAGTGATAGGGCTGTTTTCCTGTAGGGATCCTTTCCGTATTGTTTTGAGACATTTAGAATGACAATCTAAACCTGTCACTGGCAAAAACAAGCACTTTTAGTGGACATACAATAATGGTGCTCAATTGCCTGTGGGGATTATGTTGCAACCTGTTTTGCCATTTGCCTTGAACAACTTCAAAACTGGACCAATTTCAGCGATTGTTGTTCCAGTTAGTCACACAGGAAGAACATGGGAAAATGGGGTCCAGGTTGAAAAATAATGAAGTTGTCCTTTAAGAGACCTTTCTTAAATAAAGAGTATTTTGTGTAAAGAATGATGATAAATAGCCTCCAGAGTTAGTGTAACATATTTCTACTTTTCTTTCACTTCAGCTCTTAAATGTATCACTTTGAGTTCAACAAATAGGAGCCCACATAAACCATCAGTTGACTAAACAGTGTAAGTAGCCAGTTTAAGCGCTGAAAAAAAAACAAGATCCATATTTATCATTTATTTTTACATTTTGAATAAGAGCTAAAAATAGTCCCACCTCAGAGCGGGACATAAGTGCTATTTCTGAAGCTTCCTACGCACCCACCCAACAAGCAGGAAAATATCATTTGAGAAAGAAAGGCATCACACTAACATAAAATCAGATTAATCCTGGCATCTTTTAGCTTTTATCAGGAGATACACTGCAGATTCCAAAGGCTCAGAGATGGCGTGATGCAGCTAAAGTGAAGATAATGAGAAGCTTGTAAAGGTATGCATTGTGCTGTCTGAAACTATTAAACTTCCTGCTCTTTTACATCTAAAAGCTGACCAGTTATGCATCACTATAAGAATTATTGGCTAGTTTGGACTTATTTTTCAGATAAGATGTTATATTCTGGCCCGGGTGTATTGCATGTAATAGGTTACCTGATAACTCGTAAAACTCAGAGGCTGGATGCTATGCCTCCCTGAGCAAAGACACACAAAACAGAAAGAATGTAGCAGCTATGAAAAAGTGTAAGAGGCATCTCTTCTTCCTTTTTTACAAACTCTCCTACTCTGTAGCAGTGATGTACAGCAACTCTCATGGACATGGAAACAGGTGGAGTGTGTGATGGAAGGAACGTCATCTGGCCCACGGCACATACAGCAGGGGGAGACAAAAACACTCCCCAAATTTAGAGGTTCAGATGACAACAGGTCTTATCTGAGAGGGAGTAACAGATCCTGTATCAGGAAGGTTCAAAATAGCCTGGGCAGTTTCATGGAAAATAAGAACACCCTAAAATTGCTAATGGTCTTCATATAAAAGGGAAAAAAGCGTGTCTTACGATTCATGTCCATTGGAAAAACGCAAAAAACAAACCTACTCATGTGATGGAGTGCCCGGTTAAGCAAGTAGTCTTTGTAGAATATGAAACTGGAATAAAGATGCCAATCGGTCTTCACATTTTTCAAGCAGGTTGCTGTTCATTTCCAGTGAATACTTATCACCGTTTTGTTTTGGTTGTGCTCAGTTTTATCTAAAGACCAGTTAATTTACCATGGCCTGAGCACTTGGGCACAAAAGTTGCTTCCCACTGTGTAAAAGGCTGAAATTTGGGTCAGTGGTTAGGTTCAGGTTGGGGTTAGGGTTTGGGGTTAGGCTCCAGGAAATTAATTTAGGTTAATGCAATGTCCCCAAAAACATGTGTGTGTGTGTGGGTGTGTGGGTGCAAATTGTTTTTTGAGCATGTAAACATCCAATTTCAAGAAGAAATCTTAAAAGACAAGAAAGAACTTGAAGATGAGTGTAACGGCCTTGGACCTGTCTTGGACTTGATGGTCTTGACACCAGCCCTAGTTTTATGTACACTTAAGACTTAGTCCAGATGTCCCCTTGACATTATTTCCATTCACCAGGTGCAAACAACACCTGCCATTCTACAGATAAATATACTTTTAAAGTCATTTCAACCATTGAAGCAGTCACAGAAGACCTCCACTGGTTAGACTGGACAGCGATCAGTGTCGCAGACTGAGGCTGCGTGTTGCTGATGAACACTCATGTTGCCATGGTGATTAGGCAAATAAGGAAGGCCTGAGAATGAAAATATTTATTATAGTTCATTTCTCATGGGAGTCTTTCGACATTCATTGCACCTTTTCAAGGTTGACCCAAAGCCCAAATATCTGAACAAAGCTCCCGGGACACTCGCCGGTTCAAAACCTTTCCTTCCTTCAATTGTTCTGTGTCATGATATGGCTCATTTCAATCCCCATGACAGTGTCCACACCATGTATTCACATGCCTAGCATGTACTATCACTATTTATCAAAATAGTGGTCAAACTAATGGAACTTCCTTGAACGCACACTATACAATTATTCAGCCTTCTAATCGAAAAGCCTGTTGTTTTGAGATAGTCTGTGCAGTGTTTTTTTATTTATTTTATTTTAACTGTAATTTGAAAAACACTTACCTGATGTCAAAGCCTCTCGATCACGTAGAACAAAGCTGGCATTTAACACTCTAAGGCATGATTTAATCTTGACAGACTTGCATGTGAGGTTAGCATAGGGTAGAGCACCCTGAAATTTATTGTATTGACTTTGGAACTGTTTAAGAGGACTCACAACGCCATGTGTTAAATGCAAAATACTTTAATATGTCTGATATGAAAAATCTCCAGCAAGTAATACAGACTGAATAATTCAAGAGCATAAATGTGAAAAATCTGAATGTTTTATGACAAATGCATCTGCAGTGCAACTTCGTATTCAATACTCTAAACAGCCCCACAAGAAAAGTGCCCTCTACAAATCTTTGTAGATCTTTAAAATGAAAGGAGTGCAGGAAAATAATGTTGAGAGTCTACAGCCATGTTAGCAATTTGGCATATACTGCTTTGAGCTAACATTAGCATGCTAGCATGCTAACATAGCATACTCACAATGACAACGCCAACCACCGGACTGGGGACTCCCCATTGCTCCTACGGCGCATAATTTCGAAACCCCAGTAGTCCTAAAAACAACCCATTGGACTAAGAGCCCATTTGTGTGACAGCCTGTTGTGAAAACAAACGCCCATCGCTCCGAAAATACAGTTTCCAAAAGAGATCATCCAGTCTAACAAGGCAACTTTTTTTTTCCAGCTATGGTGAAGGTATGACCTGCTGTACTCTGCCTCTGATTGGCTAGTACTTGTTGCCTTCATCGGTTGGGTTGGTTAGGTTAAGGGCATGCCGAGCGGGATTGGTTACCATCATGGTAAGAATATCAGGGTAAGCCAATCAGAGGGCCAGCTGATTACAGTCCATGAATTTTTGTAACTTGAGGGAGAGCAGGCATGTTTGGGAAAAATGGGCCTTCGGAGCAATAGGTGTTTGTTTTTGGGATAATGGCTGGCTAACAAATTGGCTTTAGGGCTGGTGGAACACTTTTCAAGCTATTTGGGTTTTGGAAAAATGGACATGGCACCAACAGAGAGACGTTAAGCAGGTAATGTTTACCATGTTTGCTATCTTGATATAGCATGAAGCATAAATTACAGTTATCGCTGGCTGATGGGAATAATATTTGTTTTGCAGTATTTGGTCATAAACAAAAGTAGTGGACAACTTCAAATTGTAACCTGATGACGGTGCTAAATGAAAGATCAGGAGATCACCTTAGTCAGAGGATTCATCCTCTGGGGATCATGACTTTCTGTAGATATGTGTTTTTGACAGTTGAACATCCCTAGTCCAATGCCACATGGCTAAAAATCACCACCATATAATAAGTAAAAATGAACCCATATATAAACATATAAAGCCTACTTCTATAGAATAACAACCAGTGCCGGGGACCAAGCTATCCATTATCCAGAGGAACACATAAAACATCTTCGAAGTGACAGAGGAAGAGAAACGTTGTGTGCTTATCTCCTCTCTCTGTCATTAAGTGATGTAACACGTATGACCCTCATGTGCTGATCTTTAATCAGCTGCTCAGGAACATTCCTCCGACGCAGACAGGCTTGAAACAGATCACAAGTAATGATGATGCTGTCGGGAATTCAGCAATGTGTTGTTATTGGGCCGTCATGCTGACGAAGGTAATGGGATTCATCCTTGTTTTGATTTCTCTTGCTATTTGACACCAGTTGCAGGGCCCGCAGCAGCAGGCAATCACGCAGTCATTGCAAACTGTGCCCTGTGGAGACAGAGAGACACAGGGGCAGGTGGGCGAGGAGATAAGAGGGGTTAAAAGTTCAGCTTTTAAATGGTTCACGATCACAAATACAGTTTTACACAAGTAGACTTATTTGCACCACGCTACAGCTACAACACAGCTGATTTATTGATATTAATCGCCATCAAAGTCTATCTAAACAAATCGGCTTGAACAAAGGAACACTGTGTATTGTAATCTCGCTTTAATGGCCATACTACATGAATTGCTGGATGTTGTTTAGGAACATAAACACACACTGTGACAAAAGGCTGAGCGGGTTTAAGACTGATCAGAGATCAGATAAACACTTAAGGCAACACTGACTTTTATGCTGGTAAACAGTTTGCTTATAAGTACTGACGCATTTCTGGATGCATTTTACTGACGCCAAAATGCCTCAGGCTTAGAAAGCATAGCATATGTACCTGAATGGCATATCGCTCGCGTACTGCCACCCTGAGGCCTACGGTCATAGGAGGAATGAGTCCAAAGCAATCCAGCAGAGGTAAACACACACACTCCCCGGCCTCGTATGATGTCTTACAGGCGAAGCAGGGAAGACACCAAAAGGCAAGACAACCTGTAAAAAAAGTCACATTTATGATCAACAGTAGGATTGTGCTCATCAAATCTCAGCTGTCACTGACATCAAGGTCATATTATCCTTTCTGGAACTGTGAAGCCTCTTAACAGTGTACACACATTACTGTTACACTCAAACAGAAAAATTGCAAACAAGTCAGAATGTTGAGATCTGATGTCTCGTATTATCTTATAGAAACTGCTGCTGCTGCTAGTTTGCAGGATGCTGTTGGTTTGCATTATCATACGGCTCATCAATACACTGCAATGCGCAAATACGTCACGACACCCACTGATCTCAAATCTGCTGTCGAAAACCAAATCATTGTATATGATCAGCACGTTTAGATGGAGGCATTTAGATGGTGGTTACTAGCTGTCTCTAAACGTGTGCCAAAAGCTGCACCTCCTTATCGGTCACTGTAAAATATGGTCAGG
>JAPZEB010000016.1:4748264-4761204 GCA_029783705.1 Chaetodon striatus
GAATTATAATTAGTATTATAGATTAAAGGAGCTCTATATGACATTCAGAATATAGCAATAATTCAGAGCCAGGATTGTCTGCATACGGCTCTCAACATGGAGGAGGCTGGGCCAGAGGCTAGCAGCTAACAGTGCTAAAAGCAGCAACATTGCTAAAACGGCCCCCAGAGCTAATGGTGTTAGCTCTGGGGGCAAGAGAGGGTGGGTGTAATGCTTCCACGATGATGCTTTTCCACCACCATGGGTAGGCTTGGTGTTATTTGCAGTAACCGCCATATGAGCTAGTTACTGGGTTACACACACAGGGACTCATATACACTGACATGCATGCAGACTCGGATTACAACACACAGAGAGGTAGTGTAAGTTCATTCTCTGCTCAGGAGGTACTCCACTACAAATACTTGTTTGCTGCTATATCAATGCTCTGAATGTTGCATACAGAACCTATGGCCTCAGCTTCCTAGCAGTATCCAGATAATCAAAAGGATCTCCACCTTTACTGGGTACAACATTAAGGTGGTAAACACATTAATGTATCATTAATTATATTCCAGTGACATGATAAATTATTCTAAAATGGGCCATTCTGCATAATGAGTACTTGTACTTTCAGTACTTTATGTACATTGTGATGCTATTACTTTTGTACTTTTATTAAAGTAGTATTTTGAATGCAAGACTTGCCACTTTGCCACTTTTACTTTTACTTAAATATAAAATCTGAGTACTTCTTCCACTACTGCATTCATGGGACAATGGTAAATGCTGAAATGTGAGAGCAGCACAAGTAGAGAAGAGTGACTGGTGATGCCAGCTACAGCAATATCTATCTAAAGTGTGATAACATTAGCTGAGATAGCCTCTATAAGACTCTGGTCATGTCAGATCGATTAAGACTATAAGAGCAAAACTCCTGAGTGTACTGAATGAATCAAGGTTTTATTGCTTGTGATTAACTTTCAATTTGAAGGGAGAAGAATGTGTTATTTCTTTGATCAGAAGATACATGGTGTCATTTAAGGAAGTAATACAACAATGTCAAATGTATTCATTTCAAAATAAAGCTCTGCATTTACAATTGTACTCATAGTATTACTAGCAAAATGTACTAAAGTATCAAAAGTAAAAGTACTCAAATGGGCAAATTACTGTATGATGTTACGTGGTTTTTACTAATCATTTATTAATGTGTAAGAAGTATTTGTTGGTTTGGTTTAAGCTCATTTTAATTACTTTTGTTGTAGTAATTCCTACATGATGCATCATATAGTACCAAATTAATATGTTTATATCATATATATATAAAGTCCTAATGGGCAGAAGATACTGACTATAGCTGTTTTATAGATATAATGGAGTAAAAAGTGCAAAATAAAAGTATAAATTTGCACGAAATGGAGCCGTACTTCAAAGTAATATTTAAGAGAATAGTAAAAATTGCTATTTTTAGAAATTGTTTGACATTTTAGAAAAGCTCACATTAGCAATCTTGCCAAAATTTGGATAAGGTCAGTACCACTCTCATGTCTGTGTGTTAAATATGAACGTACAGTCAACAGTCAGTTAGCTTAGCATTGTATGATGACTGGAAACAGGAAGTCACTGCATCAGGCCGAGAGATAGCCCAGTGCTAAATCCACAGCATGTTGTAGGCTGATTACACTTGGCTTTTTTGTATAGATTAAACTAAGATATAATGTGTTAATAAGTGAGCTTTAGAGATTCTGGTAGGCAGATTGTGTTACCCTTGGACAATGGTAGTTAAGCTACGCTAACTGTCTCCTGGCTGTAGCTTCATATTAAGTGCTAATAGGAGGGTGGAATCACTGTTCTCATCTAACTGTTGGCAAGAAAGCTAATAAGCAATCATCCCAACATGTCAGAGTATTCCTTCAATGACAGTACTTGAAAACATTGTATGTCTGGAGTTCCTTACTTGGTGTTGACTGGAGTGTAGGGATTATAGAACGCCCGGATCACATTATGAGCAAACCAGGAGCACGCTACGATGGCACACAGCCCTGAGAGGAGAGAAAGCCAACAACAAAGATCAATCAGTCCATCAGCACATCATCAAAACCTGAGAGGGTAGACGTGCTTTTACCCTCTTTATAGTCACCAGGCGGCTAGCTATTGACTCCAGCACAATTAGCTTTTAGTGTTCCTGTTCTCTTCAGAGCCAGCTAGACCTCTTGTGTTAGAATCAGTGCCAGGAGTTCTGGACTCATTCAGTCTAATGACCTCTGAAGGGCTGCTGCAGGAGAGTGGGAGGAAAGCTTTTTGGACTAGGGATCAAACTTCCTCCTACCTGCTGTGTGATGTACACAGGATCAAAGAAAAAAATGTGATGATGAGGTGAGTTTGGGTGGGTTTTGATGAGATATTATGTAACCAGGTCTGTATTGATTATCATAGGTCCCATAGACAATAATATGAATTAGCATAGGTCCCATACAGTGGCATGAGGTCAACAATGAGTCAGCAGGGCCTTAGACTGTGATGTTGTGCAGGAGGAATTTCACCAGAGCCACACAGCAGAATTTAATACATGTTAGGCAATTCATTGTTCTTCAGATAAGATGGTTGTCCTTAAAAGATAAAAAAAAAAAATACTGTTTTAATAGTGTAAGAAACACAACATTTACTGGGGACAAGCCTTCTTAAGTTTAGAGGCATATTATGGGTACCCATAGAACCCATTTTCATAAAGATATCTTGAGTCCAAGGGAATTCACTGGAAAATGGTGATGTCAGTTCTTCCCTTAAGAAAACTTTGCCTAAATCTGGAGTGTTATTTATCCCCCTTTCCAATAAGCTATGTCAACATGGTTAGTGCCAGTGGGTGCCTTCAGCTGTCTACTTTTACACCGTTCCTTTTACTACCTCCGTGCTAGCTAGCTACAAAAGTAGCAATGACAGTTAAGACACCTTAAGGGTCTGATGCCCTGTTTTTTCAATAGGGAGGAGGCAGTGGGGGGGTGGGCAGAAATTGTATCAGGGTGGCCATGGCCCCCTCTGGCCCTCCCTTGAGGGTTCCACCAGTGGTGTGGTGCTATGGATGGCAATGGCAGTCTATCAGTCGGTCTATCACTTTGGTACACACTGAAGTATCATTTAAAAAAAAAATAGTGGTTGGATTGCCATAACATTTGGTTAAGATATCCATGGAGCCCAAAAAATGAATCCTCTTAACTGAGGTGATCCCCTGAAAAAGCGCTTTTAAGTTTTTACTTATTGAAAGAAATACCTCCACATGTACTGTACAAGCTGAATTGGCATAAAAATTTGAGTTGACATGGTTCACAGTTGATGTAACTTAGAGAATTTGGTGAACCCCCTAACTTCTGTTGCGACACCCGTAAATTCACATTAAGTTTGTGGGGTGTTTTGTGAGTCACTGGTTTTTACAGAGGAAATTTTGGATGCCAGAAACTACAGTTACCAGCCATAAAAACTCAAATTTCACCATGTTTCAAGAAATAAAATGCATATAAATCAGGCTATAAATGATATATGAATAAACCCCTCTGTAAAAACCTTCAGAATATAGACAGGAATGAAACTGGAACGTTTGGTGTATGTAACTGCTGCTGAGGTGGATGTTTGTGGCTCGGACTTAATAATACATTTTGAAAAAATGCCCTTTAAAGATATTCATTGTAAAATTCCTTACATTTTTAGGCAAAAAAATAAGACGCTGCAGGCGAATAGGATAATATTTTACCTAATAGATATCATCCTGAGACTTCCCCAGTTATTTACTCATATTAAGACAATTATTTTTTCTGTTACAACTTTTCTGAATTTTTCTGTGCAAAAATAAAATACGCAAGTGAGACAGGGTCTAATTAAATTTGTGCTTTTTGTATGTTTTCTTTTCACTAGTCTTAAAGAAGACATGTTAAGGAAGCAAAATAGCCCAAAATCTCAAAATTGACTAGAAAACGAAAAACAATGTCTTCACCTGTAGTGTCCTGTCCTTATCAATATACTGCATCTGCTCAGAGTACCCTAACCATAGCTTCACAGGGGTGCTGGCATGGACACTTAGACTAGTTTAAAGGTTGGCAATGTTTTTATAATTCTAATTTTAATTTTGTAAAGCCTGTATTACTGTTTAAACTTTTATAAAAGTGCACTGAAATAAATTGTTGTGCATCACAAGTAATACTTTAAGTCCAGTAAAACCACAAATAACCTTTAGTAAAATATTAGACATGAAGGGGGTGACAAATTAAAGGAGCATGCTGACTGCAGATGTTGTGCAGGGTTAACACTCACTGAATAATCTGATGAAAATCATGTGATTCAGATGCTATAGCCTTTGCAGTCACCTGGTCTCAACCCAGTTGAGTACAAAGAAATTTTGGACTGACGTGTTAAACAGCCCTCCAGCAGAGTTCCACACACAGAAGCTGTTCTTGTAGCTGGAACAACACCTTTATGTTGGGTTCCCCTTTAATTTGTCATCCATCTGTATGTAACCAAATTTAACTCATACTGACTGTCATCAACACTGTACGGTATCCTCACCTCCCACTAGCAGGATGATGCCTCCCGTCATGGCAACGCGAGACTTGCGCAGTTTGTCACTCCCTCCACAGGTGGTGCATTTCATTCCCATACAGGCCACACCCAAACCTGCGATGGACACAATGATCCCAACTATCATCAAGGCACGAGTGGCTTGAAGCGAACCTGGGACAAAACGAGAGAAGGGAAATGATCATTATGTATGAGGAGTGTACAGGAAAGGTGTATTGGATCCGTTAGATATAGGGCAGTGAATATATGTCCTTCTGTTTCGTAGAATTTGGGTTTATAGTTTAAAAAACAACAACAAAGATCATATAAAGTCAAATCTAGAGGCACAAACTGGTAAATGATGAGGAGAGACTAACAAACAGGCCTCGACCTATCGGAGAGTCTTTATGTGTGTGTCCAGAGGTTGTGAATTACACTCACATTAGCCTGTCAGGACATTTGAATGTGAGCTTTTCCTGGAAGAGAAACCATGGGATACACATGAACACACACCGGCACACACAGACAGACAAGCCACATCTCACACTCTTTCTTTTTCACTGTCTCCCTCCCATCTGCTGCTGTTAAAGAAGTGGAGGCCTGCTGAAACACTGCTGTTAGGATCCTCATCTGTCAGTACCCCCCCTCTCCTCACCCTATAAACCTATCACAGGGTGAGTCCCCCCTTTGTCTCTCCCACTCTGTCCACCTAGAACCAGTCTGTGCCAGTCTAGGCCATCCCTGCCCTGCCCAAACAAACAAAACCCTCGAGCAGCGAGGAAGGGATGGGTAGAGAGAGAGACAGGGGAGGATGTAGAGAAGAGGGAGAGTAGGGGCGGTACCTCTATAAAATAGCAACAATAGGGTGGATTATATAGTAAATGCAGATAGAGAACAGGATGCACAATATCCTGGCTCTGAGTTACATCGCACTGCTGTCAGTATTGCTACTGAGCTGTCTATGGCAGCTTTGCAGTGGTTTCACTGATGTGGCACATCTGCTGCCATTCAGTGTAGAGAAAAAAGGCTGCACCTCAGAAAGATACTGGTTATCATGTTATGTATGTTATAATACAAACATATTTTAGTCAGAATGATCATTTCAGTGTCCAGTACGACTCTTAAATGGGATGGACACAAGCGGTGACCTCTGGGGCTGAAAAATGAAGCCAACACAGAAGTCCCAAAAGCTGCAGTTCCTTGAATGGCCACATGAGGCCGGCTTCAAAGGCGAATCAATCAGCCAAATAAACTAGCCTGATTCTGATAGCTGTGTATCAGCCAGGATAAGCTTGTGTCTACAATGTTCAATCAGGCCTGGAATTAATGAATGTGCCAGAACACGTTTTGGTGCTGGCCGCCATCTCGTCCAGCCACTGTGTCTCAGCCAGAAAAGGCCCGTGTCTTGAACAGATCTGGGCCAGATTTTGCTGAAGTAAACAGGCCAAAGCTGGCTCATATTTGCCACCATTGAGCAGGAACACAGCCGAGTCAGCTAACACTCGGCCACAAGTGAGCCAAGTCCATGTCCAACGTTACAGCAGAAATTAACATGTTTACTCCCTGGTACAGAAAACGCATTTGGTCTCTATGGCTAATTTCCACATTCATGACAACTGTATGGGGGGCTTAACTGGCTTTAACTGGCTTCAAGTTTAATATAATTAAGGGCGTGGCTGCCTTGAGTAACAGGTGGATGCCATCTTTGACAAGTTACTACTACGGTGGCAACACTGATTAGGTCACGTAACCATTGCGTAACCCAAGATTGACAGAGTATAGGCATAGCCATAGCTGTTGGTATTTCAGTGTGTTGTCAGTTTATGAAAGTTAATCGTATCCTTTTGGTCACCTTAAAAAATCTTGTTCAGCAGTTGGTTGTACTAAAAGCCCCCCAAAGGAGTCAAACTTTATTTTATTTTTGGTAAGTACATTTCATTATAATGGTTTTAAGCCTGTTTTTCCCTAGTGAAGTTAGCATTAGCATTATAACTGTTAACCATAGCTGTAAATGTACCATGCTAAACAAGCTAGCAGCTGGTGTTGGAGTTAGCTCCACCCTCTTGTCCAATGTGGTCGTTTCTGGATCTAAAAATGCGTCCTTTTTTTTTTTTTTTTGTAGTCTCTGCATCGATAACACATAATTCTAATTCTTCACAGCTACTGTAGCTCTTCTCAAGTACATGTTACATTGCTACAACACTGTATAACAGATGTGTCAACATATTGCACGTAAAGCTATATGTTGGAAGCTGTGGAATCATAATGACTCATAATTCTTCAGGTGCTCCATAACGCCACAGTTCACTAGGAGAACTAAGGAAAAAATGGGCAGGGAGTTCCCATTACTGTGTTTGTAGAAGCCAAATTTATTCAGCAATCTGCATTTTTTTTAAATAGGTAATTTTAAAAACCAGATGAACAAGACAGGTAACATGCAAGACAGACTGCCTGTGGCGCTGATTGTTTCAACTAGTAATTGTTCTTTAGTGATTTTATTCTGAGTCCAACTCCTTGCAAAACAAATGTGCATAATCATATAATCACAGAGTGATGAATATAGGGCCTTTGGGGCCCCTGAGGTTCTGAGGCCCGAGGCTGGCTGCCAGATATTCCTGGTTAGTAATCCTTCTCAGCATTAAACCTGCTGTTTAGACTGCAGGGCACACAATACAGGAGCTACTGTGCAAATTAGATCTCTAAACAAAAGAAAATAGATTTGAAAAACATGTATGATATAAATTAGCAAAACATTCTCATTTTTCAGTCAAAATTAGCAACGACAGTAAGAATGTCTGTCCGTTGCAAATAATCGGTTGTAATTGGCTTTTCTAATATGTCATCAAATGAGGCCAAATGTCCTCAGGATTATTGTAGTTATCTCTGAAAGAAAGGTGTCATTAACAACAATCCCTAGATTTGAAATCAAGAGTCAAGAGAGTAGTGTTCATTTCTGTATGGGAAAAGTTCTAAAGCCTGTGTGTGCATGTGTGTTGGGTGATGTACAGTAGATCGTTCAGATGCCTGTGCTGCTGAGTGGAGTTACCCCGGTCACCCTCCTTACATTATGAAGGTTTGAAACTTTTTTATTTTGGCAACATCTTAAGTAATAAGAAACAACTTTTGTGGGGCATGCAATGTTGTTTCTTTGTCATGGTGGCAAAAGAGAGGACAGCATAGTGACTATGAAACTCTCAGTTACCCACATCTTGGGATTCACCGACAAGGTACAGAGTTGTGAGTTTTTATCACTGTGGCTATATTTTAAAAAGGCAAGGACATAGTGACGAAAGATACCACTCTGAGTTCATATATGCGTATGTAAAGGACTGTGTTTTTTGAAGATGGATCACAGAATCAGCTCTTGAAATTAGGATATCACCTACTGTATATGTGTGTGGAAGTGTGAGTGCTTGGGAAATGTGAGGAGATGTGGTGGGAGGGTTTCCCAGAATGTGACAGTGTGTGGGTGAGGATTCTATGGAATGCTTTTAGGAATAGAGATTTATCTTTCCAATTCCTTCCTGCACTTATAAAGAAGACAATATCCCACTGTAGCGACAGATAACAGAGGACTGTGGCTGCTGGTAATTATGGTGTGATGAGCAGGTTATACCCTGAGGTGCCAGACTTAATGAGTGATAACAGTGTGGTCCACTGAGGTCTCCCTCAGGTGCAGGAGGTGCTCTGATGGAACAGGTGGCTCACCAGGTGGAGAGGTATGAATAAAGAGAGTGTGTGAAGATCGACAGCACAATCCGACCTGTTGCATTAAACCCGGTGATGATTGACACGTTGGTCATAGAGAACTTACTGTCGAGCTGCAGGATGGAGTCGTAGATTTTACACTGGAGCTGTCCGGTACTTTGGAAAGCGCATGACATCCACAGTCCCTGGTACATGGCCACTGCTGTGATGATGTTGTCCCCGATGTATGCTGACATCTTCCACTGCGGCAGGATAGTCCCGATGATCAGTCCAACGATGCCAATTAACGACAGGAAAAATCCCAACAGCTGAATACCGGAGTTGGCCATCGTTTGCAAAAAAAAAAAGTCCCCTTCTTTAAATAAACTTTAACTCCTGTATTCCTTTCTTGCTCTGCGGATTGTAAACCTCCAGAAATGTGTCTTTAAGTGATGCAGAAGGCAGCCGGTAAAGTCCGCGTCGCTCCTGAGTTGTGCACCGGGGGTCTTCAGTCGGGGATGGGCATCCGAGATGTGGGTGATGGTGTGAAGTGGGTGTGTAATTATCCTGCCTGCTGATGCATGGAGTTGTAATGCTCTGTGGTCGCGGGGAGTAGCTGCTGGGAAATGTTCTCTCTGCTTCCAGCAAAGCAACAGGTTGTCTTTCTGCTCAACACTTCTCTTTATCAATTTCTAACCTTTACAGCTGTGCCAGACTCTTCAGTGGCTCCATCATTACACATTCATCCCACTCTTTTAAAATTCATCAATTATATACCTACTGCTGTAAATATATCTGAAATTATATCTGCATATGGTCAGTAGTCATTTTAATACACTCTAAAAAAATGACCATGGGTCAGTGGATAACGTTTAAATACATTTTTTCAGCATAAAAATATTGAGTTTGTTTCATTAATGTGTTTTTTTTTAGTCAGCTGAACTTATTTTAAGAAAATTGGTCCAAAAAAAAATCAGTAGGATCCAGTTAAGATAAATAAATAAGAATATCTTAAACAAAATAGTTTAACCACTAAATATCAACACAAACACTGGATAAATATTAAGTTGATTCAACTTAAATAAGTTTTTCAAGGTCAAAGCAAATCTTGTTGGTTGTATTAAACTAACTGAGTTTTCAGATTATAAAAGACTCATAGGATTTACTTTATAAGGACAGAGCTGAAAATACTCAAAAAGATTTTTTTGAAATTGTTACCGTAATTTTTTAAAGTTGAACCAGTGGATTCTCTTTTAGAGCCATAGCAAACATCGCATCCAGAGTTTGAACATTTTACCCCAACATCAGCAGCATCATGCCTGATAAAGTTTATTGGGGAAAAATATACACTTTAAAGTGATTTCAATTTTTTAAAAAAGAAGATATGACACTACTTAAGATGGAAATTAGTGGAGTTTTCCTTTCCTTTTCCTCCAATAAAAAAATTGATTGACAGTGAATTTGTATTCCAGTTTTCTTCAGAGTCATTTATGAATCTGACTTTAAATATTCTCTGTTTTCCTTCATCTTTAATATAGAAATGGAGTGTATGTGCATACAGTATACACAGGTACAGTCTACCCACTGACCCAGATTGATGCTATAACTCAGGTCCCTGTCACTGTACAAAGTAGACGAAACTCCCAACTGTGCTTTTACCGTATATCACCAATCACTGTCATAGAGCACGGTCATGTGTTAGCTAAACTGCCTGGTAAGAATAATTAAATGTTTAAAAGTCAGTTTCAGATATGGTCAGCCGTATAATGTACAAACTTTGTCTTCCTGCTGAAAACTTTTGTTGGCCTTTAGATAGCCAGCAGGTGATCTGATGGGCTTGATCAATAATTCATCCCTGCCGGAAAGGCCGTCATCTGTGCCATCCAGGATGTGGAAACCACAGAGTGAATCCAGCCAGGCTCACCTTTAGCTCAGTACCTCAGAGGGACTGGAAGAGGGAGTGCTGCAGGAGAGTGAGGTTTCTCCATAACTCTTAAAATGAAAAAAAAAAAAAAAAAAAGATGACAAGACCACATTATAACACTGTGGGTGTTGTTATGAAGCAACATAAAAGCAGTGTACCAGGAATGCAGTTTTACATGCTTACATTCATTTAAAATCCTGTGTTGACATATTTTCAGCGAGACTGTAAAATTGTGTCCCAGATAGCGATAAATCTTTGGCCCGAATGTGGCCCACATCTACAGTTCTCTTATGGCCCACACTTGGCCTTCAGTGACGGTGGTGACTGCAGGGTGAGTGTGGCTGCCTAAACTCTTTGGGGACCAAATCTGGAACAAAGAAATGTACCATACACTCTCCTTACATGGGCCATACATTACCAGTTCTGGCCCAAATAAGGTCCAGGGGAATTAACCACAGTTTCACCTTATATGGGCCAGAGTCAGGCATCTAATGGGCTAGATGTGTGCCAGATCAGGGCCATACCATACAGTTATCCTACATGGGCCTTATGTCTGGTATATTGTGGGCCAGTTCTGGGCCAAATCAGGGCCAGAGGAATTAACCCAAACTTACATTGAATGGGCTTGATTTCAGGCATTTTATAAGCCAGATCAAGGCAATACCATACACTTAGCCTACATGAACTGTATGTCTGCTATGTTGTGTGCCAGTTCTGGGCCAAGTCAGGGATAGAGGAATTAACCGAAGCTTAACCTTGAATCGGCCAACTTTCAGGTGTCTTTTGGGCCAGATGTGTGCCAGATTGGGGCCATACCATATGCTCACCCTACATGGGCCGTTTGTCTGGGATGTTGCGAGCCTGGTCTGGGCCAAATTAGGGTCGGAGCAATTAACCGCAGTTCCAACTTACATGGGCTGTATGTTTGACATGTTGTGGGCCAGATCGGGGCCAGGGGAAATTTCCACAGGTTCATCTTAAATGGCCTTATGTCAGGCATGTTGCGGTTCAGGTGTGAACCAGAAGAGGGCAGAGGAATTCATGAGTTATGTTCATGCTGGGTGCCAGCTCAGGACCTAGAATATGGACCACATACCAATCACGACAATTTACCACAGGTCTACTTTACATGAAACAGATAAGCATGAAAACAGTTAACCAGTATTGCATTACCAGCACACCACCCCCGGCCTTCATCCTGAGCCTCCAACCACCTAAAATCTTGTAATAGAGCACTTACATAATAAATGACAATGACTGCTTTAATAATTCATTTCCAGTTGTTACGTTGGAATTATAAAATCAACATGCACATTAAAAATAACCAGGGCGCTTGAACGGGGCAACAAATCTGCAATATGAGCTCAGTAAAATATCTGAAAATGTAACTCAACCAACTTTTCCACATTTCCAGAACATTTTTTATAAAACTTAGAATTCCAGGGTAATTTCTGGGATATTACAGGACGTGTGTAAACACTGCATCCTGACAAGTTGTGTAATGAATTTAACCTGGAAGGTGACCATTTCACACCTCTTGTTACAAATATTTAACAATATATCTGTTCCGTTAGGTTCATTAACATGCCAGTTGTAGCCTCTTCTTGCAGTGAATGGGCAAAACCAAGAGACAATAGCAAGCATTGTTCAAACCAGAGGTCAGGCTTTTGGCGCTGCAGTGTGTGTGACTTCACACTGTGGCTAAACAATAGTGCTATAGCAATGGGAGAGGAAGTAATAACCCATGAGCCCAGAGGAAGTTATCCCCACTGTCAGATTAATGGGAATGTGCTCACCTACTGGCTGGATTACCTGTTTAAAATTGAAGTTGTGCTAGGTTGCTCTCACAGCTCTCTAACTCCTCTTTTCCACTTCCACCACTCAGTTCTTTTATTCTCCCACATTCTTGCCCCCCACCTTTCCCCACCTCTTCTCTCACTATAACTCTTGTCCCCTATACTGTATCCAGGCTTCGGTAACAGGCCTCAAGTCTTAGCTGTTGAGGCCAACAAATGCCCCATTGTTGCTGGGGAGGAATGACCCCAGAGTTCGAGGAATCTGTTTCACTTTGATACAGAGGTGGAAGAGGAAGAGGAAGGCATGGTTTGGGTGGTTGAAAGAGTTGCTAAGCTCAAGGTAGGATGTGAGAAATAAAGGAAAGGCGAGAAAGGAAAAACACATGAAGGTAAGAAAGGTGAGCACAAAGCGCTGGGTGAGATGTAGAGGAGGTAGATGAGTAAGAAGAAGATCAAGAGCCAGTCCCAGGCCTACCAGTGCTGTTGCCACGGGTAACCTGATTTATCTGATGTCCTCTTGGCTACTTTTCTACCCAGGACCTGGACTGCAAAGAACACAAAAAAGAACATTGCTCTTTCCCCCCTCTTCCTTTTACTACTTTCTTTTTAAAAAGCGTAAACACACATTTGTCTCGCTGGTTTAGCCGTTGCTCAACGCTCAATAGGAGCTGAAAAAGAAAACAGCCTAAATCAGCCCAGAGAAGGGCACTAACAACATTCTCTCGTGGGCTCTCCCTCCCATTTCTGAGGCCTCCTCTGGGTCTGAAGTGAGCAAGTGGAGTGCAAATTCAATGATTGAAGTCCTTTAAGTGCCCTTGGAAGTCACTGAGGCATTAGCAATAAAACACGCTGGGCCCACGGCTTTTCCCTGAAAAGCTCCGAGTGCGTAAATGAGGGGGATGGCGCCCTTCTCTACATGTCCCCTGTCTTTTTCACCTTCAGTCTTCTTATGCAACAACTTTGGCTTTTGTGCAGCAGCAGCAGGACAGGACTAATAGATTGTGTT
>JAPZEB010000016.1:4780751-4802051 GCA_029783705.1 Chaetodon striatus
AGGACCTCTGGGGGTGTGCTGTGTTGTCTGGCACCAAGGTGTTTTTGATGGATCGTTCAAGTCCAGTGGGTTGTGAGGAAAGGTACGGACATGCCCAATGGATGTTCTATTGGATTGGGATCTGGGAAATCTGAAGGCCAGGTTGACGCATTGAGCACTTAGTCACATACCCCAGGCCATTCCTGGGAAGTTTTTGTGGTGTGGCATGGTGCATTGTCCTGCCTGGGGGCGCACTTCCATCAGGGAGTGTTGTCGTCATGAGGGGGGGTATTGGTCTGTAATGGTGTTTTGGAGCGTGGTGCGTGTCAAGTCTACATGAATGCCAGGACCAAAGGTGTCCCTGCAGAACATTGAATTGTATATGTATATAAATATTGGGCAATATTCACCTTGTTGACTGCCATCAGCCTCTTGAATGACCCTCTGTAATGTTGTTAGTAGTCAATGTTTTTCATGTATCACATCAATTTTGCGCAGGCTAAAATGTAGGGGTCAAGACTAACATCTTCCTGCCCTCCCGGGGACCATTGAAAACATCTTTAGCATGCACCCTATTTTTCCCCCTGATAATCCTATGTTATGAACAACAAATCTGTGCTGAAGTCAGACAGGAGGAGAGCTGGCTAACGTTAGCTGTTAGCAGTCGGTGGCTGGAACTAACAGCTAATGTAGGTTGCATCGAGTTACATTATGGTGCATTTATGCTTTATTCTGTAAAAATTAACATTAGGGGAACGTAAATGATAATGTTCACATGATGGGTTCTGATGTAATCTGAAAAAACAAGTTGTTTTTTAACAAGAAACAAAAATAAATACAGTGAAGGAGGAATTTGTTGATGTTTTTACAGAAATACAAAGTAGATATTAAAGAGGGAATTATAATATATATAGTAAAAGGGCTTTTAAGGCAGTTTTTAAAAAGACATTTTTTATGTGAAAGGTTATATTAAAGGTTGTTTCATAAGTATGTGTGATCAGATTTGTGCCTATTCAAAGATGGTCTAAGGGTTAAATGACTTAAAAATGATTCAGTTACTTGTTCATAATGAAGATTTCTTTGTTTTCCTGGCACCAAAGAGGAAATAAATAACAACAAAAACAAAATAAAAATAATAGCCTGTTGTGAAATAGGTGCATCCCTAGTCTTTCACATGGAAAATATTACACTTTATAGGTCAAATGTGAGGAAACATGACTCGTTAAATTCCAAAATATGTAAAAATAATAATACAATTTTTTTTATCATGTTATAAACATGCTAAATCCACATTCTTTTAAGATATATCTTAAATCTGACATTTGAATATACGTATAGTGATAGAGTGAAGGAACTTTTGATCATAATAAAAATGTTTGACCCTGTGTCTCATAAGACCAGAGAAACATCACTGCCCTTGCATTTCTCATGTTTAATGTTGAGAGGCTCCTGCCTGTCTGGAAGATAAGAGGTCGCCCTTGCTGATGCCTTCGAATAACACACACACTTAGTCTGGCTGTTGTTTGGTGACATGATAGTACGATCATGTAAATGACGTGGGACAGACACTGACACTGCTGGAATGATTGTTCTGTACTTTCAGTTTTTGGTATGTATCTGTCCAGACATATGCGCTATGCCAAAAGCTTCTCTGATATCACATAATAATATAAAGTAATATGTTTAAGTAAGAGGCTCATTGAGTTTATTTGTTATTCATCAAAATGAAGAACAACTTTTTTCACATGAGACAGAGGAAGCATAAAATAAGCTACAATAGATTCAGCGCTTGCCAGTGTACCGACTGGGCCCAGTGGCAGGGCACACATTAGACCCACTCCCACCGGTTGCCTGTTTTCATAGAGTTTGAACTGGTGTTAGTCATTTATAAAGGACATAAGGTTTTGCAAAAGTCTGCTTGTCTTGAATAAATCTTTGAATGTTTCAAGGCTACTGTTTTATGTAGCTCATTATTTTTCTCTTTGTTTTGTCTTCTTCTGTTCTTTCTTAATTGCTTATCATCGTACATCCTACACCTCTATAATGTTATGTTTGGTGTGCAAGAGTCTTATATTCTTTTTCTGTATATCTTTCAACTCTCTTATTATTGCTGACAAATACAGTTTGATTGATTGATAAAGAACACGAAGGTAGAGAATGAAAGCAGATCAAAAGCAAGACTAAAACAAGAGTAAATCAACAGTGAAAGACCAAAGCTGTTAAAATGAGATAATACACAACTTAACCACAGCACATGACACATGCCACTGATACCGAGACCACAGCGTGTTTGTTCTCTGTGGATCAGTAAGCCAGGCCAGCGGTTAGGGGTTCAATTCCCACTGGGATTACCCATGCTAAAAATATACTGTGTATGTTCATGTATACTCAGTATGGGGGGACTCTGTTTTCTGATTCAGATTCTAATAGTGTCATACAAATAGCATAGCTATGTATTATTACTCTCTGACCTGGAAATAAAATACTGGAGGCATGTGGAAGCAACACAGTCTAGCGTGTTAAATTTATGTGCTGGCAAAATGAAAACAATGCCAATGCAAAGTCTTTTAAGAACGGTCACAGTTAAGTAAGGTTTGGGGAGAGATAAACAGTTGGGGTTTTGAGAACAAGAAAATACTTGGCTGAGTTTAGGAAAAGATTGGGGTTTTAGTTGAACAGGACATTTGGGATGCAAACTTGTGTTTTCTAGGATAACAAAGGCATAATCTGCCCCACTCTGGTTTACCCTTACATTCTCACCCTAACCCAAACTAATCCCACTCCTTTTGTCTAAACCTAACCAATCTAGCTAACGAAGGCAAAGAGTGCTAGCAAATAATCGGGAAAGTGGGGCGGGTCATTCTTTGGCAGTTCTGGGATTTAGGTTAGACAAGAAGAGCAAGACTGGTGAGGGTTAGGGTAAGAAAGTCAGGGTAAGCCAATCAGAGGCAGAGTAAGGTAGAGTAAAGCAGGCCATTCCTTCACTATCCTAGAAAATGCAAATTCGTGAAAGGGACGCAAGCGATGTGAACTTACATACTTTGCATAGTTATGTAAAGTCAAGTAAATACGTTGACTCGGTTTCACATGGGACATGGACATCGACCTCCTGGTTGAAAGTGCATGTTTGTGTGACCCGCCCTACTCGGATTTTCTTGCTCGTTATACCACATTTGTGTGTCTACCACGAAAAAAGATCTTCATTTACTTTGCGTTGGCATTGTTTTCATGTTGCCAACATGTAATTTCAACACATTTTGTGCCCACCACGATGTAATGCGTTGTTAAGGAAATTGCGTTTTATCAATTACCCATCATTCACTCCAAGTGAAGGTGTTACATTAAATTAGAGGAACTTAGCACCCTGCATCATGACAGACATCTAAAAATGCATTCTAGTTCCTACATATGATTGACTGACTTTCATTCCAAATATGTGACAAAACAAGGCATGGAAGAGACAGAAAAGGACAGATGGGACATGCAAAAGGAGCAGTCAGCAGGGCAGGTGCTGGTGGCGTACGATGGGTAGCAAAGGTGACTGAGCTAATGTAATTGATATGCAGCAGGGGAATGGGATCAAAGGGATGTCTCGGATACCAGCTCCATCAGTGACAAAAATAGACTCTGATTAACAAACAATGATGTGTTAATATGATTCATTATATGTTCCAGAGAAGGACAGTCTTGGGTTTTTTGCATTTCAAGTGGTACAACAAAAACCAAGACATAGGACATAGTATAAGGACTCATTTCCATTGGGATTCTCCCTCACTGTCTCTCTTCTGTCTTGCTGTTGGCCTTTCTTTATTAAGAAATATTGTAAAATCATTCTACAAAGGTATAAAATGAGTACACCACAACCACTGTGGAGGTCACAAGCAATGCAGGGCAGCTTTTTCCTTTCCTCTTCAACTGAGGGGTCATAAGGTCAAAGTCAAAGCCCTTCAGATGAGCTCAGATAAGAACTAGCCATTGCAAATCGATTCTAATTATGACTTTATCAAAAAAAATAACCAGAGGAGATGGAATCAATACCAATTTAACTGCACTGACAGTACGCATTGGGATGTGAGATGCTTGGTTGTTATCAGATCTACTGTAGCTACCCTGACTGCAAAAATGCTTCAATTTTTAAGTGTATGTTCGCAAATGGAGTTGGAGATGCATCTCTTCTGGGGAGCCCAACAGGAAATAGGTAGTAGTGTGAGGACAGACAGAGGAATGTGAATACTGCACCACAGGACGGCAACAAGCACAGGGCGTTTGTTTCCCAAGTCCAATATGGGGTCAAGGGTCAAAGTCAAAGTCAGTCAAGCATATTTGTTTTCCATTCTCCCCTCCCTTCTCTCTCCATCTCCACCTGTACAGTTCAACATGTTCCTCGTAAATCAAAAGCCACCGACACTATCTGTACTTGAGTCATTAGAGCAACTAAATGCAACATGTCTTACATGTATAAATACAGATGAAGTAAAATACACTTAGTAATTTATCTTGAAAATCTGATGAGATCAACTCATGCAAAACTGGAAAAAGTGACCGCACAAATTAGGCAAGCATTCCATTAAATGTCCTTACCGGTAAAAGTGAGACAAAGGCAGCTGCATACGATGATAAACGTGTTCATCCTCGCATTACCGATCATCCTCATCTTCATTTGTCCAATCATGACAGTCATGACATCTTACACTTTTATGTGCAATCAAAGCCACTTTGACCCTTCGTGTCCACACCTGGAATCTAGACGGAGCTTCCTGAAAACACACACCTTTCTAGCTCTTAGCTACATGCACACCTACAGTTGGATGGCAGCAAGTTGGCACCTTCAGCAGCACACACTGTTCAGCTCTCTCTCTTGTCCCTTCGTCTCTTTGTGGCCATGGCTCCATGGGTGAAACCACGGCCTGATTGGGTGCGCACGCTGGGAGTGACGAGAGGGCGGAATGTGTTTGTACTGGGAAGCCTGTGGGGCAGGCACCTGTTGGTGCTCGCCAATCTGTACACTGTTGGGACGGTGGGTGGGAGGAAGAGGAAGTGAAGAGGGGGTGGGTTGGGGTAAAGGAATGGCAATGGGCTACAGGGTTATGACAATGGAGATATTTTGGGGTGGAGAACAAGTGGGTGGGTTTGAGTGTGGAGTTGATTAGGGGGGTGACTTTCTCTGTGGATGAAGAGTAATTGGAAGTGGTTTGGAGCTGATGTGGTTAATAGATGACTCATTTCATTTTAAATGCCTTATTCATGATGTAAATGATCTCTCCCCTAATCCTCTTTCCTGTTAAACCAAATCTCTTCTACCTGTTCCCTTCATGGATTCATTTCCAGGCAGTCCCATTTTGCTGCATTGTGTCTGGTAACAATGGAGGAAAGCTGAGCATTATATCTCAGGGTATTGGCTGTCAAATTTTAAATTGTTGTTGTTGTTTTTTTTTAAATAATCAAAATATTAATCTTATTCAACAGAGCTGACACTCAAATGGGTGGTGGGTGTACTTCTTTTGTTAGTTTATGTGAAGAACTTGTCATTTCCAATTGTAGGTTCATTATAAGAAGTACACAATGAATTAAAACCACTATGTGTAGAATTTTAACATTCCTAACTTCCCAACTGGTGCCTCCCAGTGGTACAATCAAAAATAACACTGTGGCAGCCAGCAATATGCACGCGTAGAGAGGAGGCAGGATGGGGTAAAGGAAAAGCAATGATTGAATCCAACCTGGGACACTGAATGTTCTGAGACTGGACCAACTTCGGTCCAGTCTATGCGCTGTTATGTGGCTTTAACAAATAAGAGTGTGTGAACAAATAGATTGCCGGAATTGATATAGATTGTGGATCAACCTTCAGTCCAACAGTAAAATAGACAATTCTTAAGTCCCTTTCCACTCAAAACAATGCGTTTTTCTTCAGCTTATTAGTGATGGCCAAATGAAGCCTTATGAAGCATCTTCTTTATTTTCTGAGCCCACTAGATGGCCCTTTTTGTTCAACAAAAGGTTGACCGCACACTGAATTGCTCTTCTTTGAGCCTCTCTCTTTAAACCAATAGCGCCATCTAGTGGGCTCTGAAATGCTTCATGAGGCTTCATTTGGCCATCACTACAGTTTATGTCTCCTAAAATGTCTGACCTTGACTATACTATACCCCCAGGGGACGGGGCCAGCCTTTGAAGTCAATTTTACATAGTTGCCAAGTATGGAATTACAACTTCTGGGTCCGTCTCGCGATGCCATTTGGCTCAAAAAAGTCATACATTATGAAAGTCACGTGTGTAAATCAGCCAATGCTTTTTTTTGAGTATCACAATGATTTGTTTCACTATCAGGATTTGACCCATTGGTCCCATAACATTTCAAAGTCTACAGCCGTACAATTAGGTAATTTTTATCCCCACTTAAGTTAGTGGAAAGCTAAACTTGAAGTTAGCCACATGACCAGTGGAAGTTAGCTGCTCAGCCGTGCTCAGCTGCTGTAAGTTTCTTATGTGCTTGCTCTATTGTCCCCACAATGTGGAAGATCCAGGTAATTTTACACTGTGGAAATTGAGCTTTTTTGTCAACCTAGTGCTAGCACACTGGAGAATGTGAAAGCAAAATCTTTAGCAAGCAGCGCTGGTGGGCAGGGTGGAGGCCAGATGCAAAATTTCTCAGTGAGAGACAAAGAGTAAATCCGCTCCCACCTACTTTCTTTATAGTTTTTTTTAACTCTTATGTGGTAAAACCATGTCAAACTAAATATTAATATTAGTAGGCTATGAGTAAAATGCGACTGGGAGGGGGGGGGGGTTTAAAATGACAAGCAATAGTAGGAAAGGAACAGGGATCATATCCACAGTCCTAACATTATACGAGTGATATCAGAGCGTTTGTGACAAGTCAAATAAAAGAGAGGTAATATTGTGCAGGTAGTAGAGCAGAAAAGACATCATCCAGCAGACATGGTGTAACTTAATAGTCCCGAAAGCATTTAAGTGAATGTATTTATTGGATTTAAAGTGAGAGATGCTAAAAGACTCGACTCCACAGATACCATGAGGTGAAAATCTGCAGGATAAAGTTGCAGAGGCTGAGTCCAGAACTACTGAACTTCTTGGCAGGAGCAGTGAGGTGTTGTCAATAGTGATGGAGAGGTCTTATAGGATTCATGAGTTTGAGCAGAGAAAGCGCACCCCAGTCTCAGCTGATATTGAGTTTGAGGTGAGCTCGAGGCTAGAAAAGATAAGCATGTCGAATGGATATAAAAATAGAGATGGATGTTGTTGCCATAGAAATGGAGAGGGAAGTTCTAAGATGTGAAGACTACAAGTGCGATGATGGATGAGGTGAAGGCCTTGGAATGAACTCTGGATCCTGCTGCTTCTTTGATCCTTAACGCTGCTTTTTATGAAGGTAATGTCTGTATTTCAAGGGTCGTAAAGTTATTTTGTCTGTTCCACAAGATAAGAAAATATTCACCTTTACATCACCTACTCTCTGTCTCTACTTTCTATTACCTCCTTCTGTTGCATCTGAGGTCATGCTATCCTCTCTCCTGCATGCTGGTCAGGGTTTCCGGTGCAAAAACAAAAACAGGCCATAAATCAGATCCAGGTTGAGAAAATGTCTCCGACTTGCCCTCCTGCATGCCACGTCAGGATGACCAATGTGTGTTTTTGTTTGTCTGTTGAACAACCCGTCTTCTCAATGCTACAATTTCATGCAAGGTCAAGTGTTAGATAATAAGCTGAGGATAGAAATGAGTGCAATTCAAACATGCTGATAATGTTGCCAGGTCTATAATATTGAGGCTCTATCAGCACTGTCGCTGCAATGAGCTGTCGAGAATGACTGCAGACTTTCACCCTTCAAACACTTCAGCTCTCACTCCATATGCATGAGTGTATTTACACATAGAAATATCAGGGAAGCCCATGCAGCAGTGTCCGGTAACCAGTGCCAATGTGTGTGTGTGTGTGTGTGTGTGTGATTATTAATAGCAGAGCAGGCAGGTGATGAGCAAAGGGTCACAACTTTCACGGCAGCATTCTGACAACAGATGGAGCCTTTGATATCATCCCCTCAGATCTTTATTTAAAAAACAAAAACAAAATGAAACACAAGATTAAAGGGGCAGGTGTGTGTTTATGTCATGTGAGAGAGAAAGGACATGTGGTGTGTGTGTCTGCGAGAAGCGAGACATTGAGAGGCACAGGTCTCCTACATAATGGGAATTCCACAGGCTATTGGTGCAGCTGGTGAATTGAGTTGGCATTCTGCTCCGGACTCCGACATAAGAATAGCCTCCATGCAAACGCACACATACACCAGTGCCGAAAATACAAAGAGGATTACTATGGTTGCAGAAATATCCACAAAGCATGTGCCACACTCCAGCACATTCTGACACAGGGAAATGAAAGGCATACAGCCTGCTCATTATAGCATCTGGTTTGTCCTGGTGTTTATGTGTGAACACCGCATATGAATATCCATCTCTGGATCCACGCTCTTCAGACGTAGAGTCCTGCTGTCACTAATAAACTAAAGAAACCAGGCTGTGCTAATGCACTGTTCATGTGTATAACTACAACAAGCAATGCAGTAGAATTCATATATAACCCATGCAATTATGTGACCAATGCATGACGGAGTAAAGAAGGAAGTAAAACAAACAGCAAAAGTCTGCATGAGGATATAGGTTTAGGTGGTGGATGGGTCAAACAACATAGGGTTTACTCACACCTCCAGGAATGCTGCTCAACATTGCAGCAAAAAGCATTTTTCCTACAGGCCACCATTATAAAAAAGATGTCTGTAAGACTGTTGTGAGGAGGCTTGAACTGCAAACAAGGTCAATCATGATTCTTTCTATGATGAATTTTAGATCCAAGAAGGTTTTATATTTGTAAAACTAATTTGAAAATCTGTGATGTCATCACAATGTAAAGCCGAGTGGGCTCACAGACTCACTGTCAGGGCCGGTGGAAGAAACACTACTGCTCATATTCAGTGGGCAGCATACCGCAGAAATAAAACCCAGAAACTAAAAACTATGTTGCTGTATGCGCCAGGTGAGCAACTCCATTGGAATGAATAGTTGCCATCTTGGCTTCCAGTGACTTTATACCAGGAAACTGCTGTTACTGTCCCATGTGAAAGAAAGTAAACTTTGAATTCTTTTAGGGTACATCATCACCATCTATTTTCTCCTAAACATAAACCGTGTAACTTTACACTAAATACATAACTTTATGTTAAGTACGTGAAGTGATGACACCCAACCAAGTTTCTTTTCCTATACCTAACCTATATAACATTACTTTAATTTTCTTTACCTAACCTACGCAACTACTTTCCTAAACCTAACCTATGTTACTTTATTTGCCAAAATCTAAGTCCACAACTTCATATTAAGTATGTAAGTTGACAATGACATTCGTTGTTCACTAATTCATTACATATTGTTGTTGTATGTGCATTTTTGTGTGTATGATAATACACACCATTGTAGGGGGATACATTAAAAAACACACCAGTGGCTTAGATTTATGTATCTATATACATGTAAGGTACACTAACATCGACTTGGTTGTTATATTTCATGCTATTATCAGTGCCCTTGCACACATAATGCAGTTCTGGCTTGTTTAAATGATCTATTTCAAGAGATCTGTCCATGACATTTCCATGTGATTAAGGCAACAATACTGAGGCTGAGAAGTTCTTGAGCACTTATGCTCATTCAGCCAAGGAATTTCAAGATGTTTATTCACTTGCATTTACTTGCAAATTGAGGTTGAATGCAGAAAAAAAAACAAAAAACCTTGCAATCTGACAAACCTCAGCTGGTCAAACAACATGCCATCCTCTCAGGGTAAGTAGAATAAAGATGCACGCCCTTCTGTTCATGCATTACGTACAGAAATTGACCTGGATTGTCAATTTTTTTTCAACTTTGGTCGTGAAGCAGTGGTGCAGTCTTGGGTCAAGAACTTGTCATACAGAATTTATGCTTTGCTAGGTCCAAGTCTTATGAGCTGAAATTACAGTCTTTGCCATCCATATGGCCACGAATGAGAATGTTGTACAAGAAATGATTATTTTTAATGATATGGACTATTGTCAAGATGCTTTTCAATATTGACACTGTCCACAATAAAGGCAAATTTTGGGGTCATTTGGGGTTGCCAGTCATGCATGAAAGCAAAGTAAATTGGCAGTGCTTGATAATAGATGGCAGAAGAAAAACATGAGGTACAAGGGGCAAGTTTCTTGCCTGGATTACATATAACAGTTTCTACATTGTTGGCACAATGGGGTGATGGTAAATCACACCCAGATAATCTTCATGCATCTTAACACACAGATTTCTTCTTCCCTATTTGTTGAGGTGGTAATCAGGATGGGTATAGTGTAAGAAGACCAAATGTCCCGTTGTTTCAGGAGGCCTTGAAGGGGTCAGTGGGTGTGTGATTGAAGCTGGCATCAGCGAAGATGGCCAAGGTGCCCACAGTGGTGAAGACAACAAAGATCCAGAGGAACATGCGGTCCACCACCATGGCCACATACTGCCAGTCCTCCTTCAGCTGGAGGATGATGAATGATTGGATGAATGGGTGGGCACAAGAAACAGAATGGGAGTAGGAAGAAGGAGAAGATGGGAAGTAGTAGTCATGTAAAGGCAGGAAAAGACAGACAAACAGATGGGATAAAAAGAAAACAGAGTAGAGTTCAGAAACTAAAAGGTGGCATTTTTAAGATCCATTAAAGCTAACTCAGACAGGCAAACTTACAGCTTCATAGTCCTTCTCAGCCTGCAGAGCCTCAGCAATGTATGTGATGGCTTCTATGGCTGATTTGAGCTCATCAGGTAGTGTGAGGTAGCTACTGGGGCCATCGATGAACTTCCTCAGATCTGTACACATACCTTCCGGCTGGAACCTGAACAACAAGACACACAAACATTAATGTCACAGGAAAATATCAAGAATGCACATTTGATATTACAAATAAACCTCAGGATTAATTCAGGAGAAATGAAGTGTCTGCACATAAACATTCAAACTGAACACAAGCTTGCAGAATGCAGTGACCTGCGAGCAGATGTCAGTCCGGACTAATTAAACGCTGTAAAATAGTAAAGCATCTACGAGGCAGCCTGCATGTCTCCTTTGCACTCTTCTGTCATTCAGAGAGGAATAAAGAGAAGGTCAGAGGAGCTCCCCGGGCTCGCTCTGCCAGTGTGGGAGTCACCACTCTGCATCTGCTGACTGGGCTGTTCTGGCTGAGAAACCTTCCCTGTGCCTGTGTGTGTGTGCATGTTTCTGTGTTTACTTGTTGCTCTTAGTTACCAACCGTCAGCTGCGATGGTGTGCCAGTGGTTGCGGGGGGAAGCTGGGGGAAGCTGGGAGAGGGTGGCTGTGGGTGTCCTCGTAACTCTGCTGTCACTCATAACTTTTCACATGACAGGTCTAACAGTAGGCCAAGTTGTTTTTGTTCTTTATTAAAATAGTAACAAAGAACATAAGCTTAGCCACTGTACGTTACTGGTTGCACCAGACCAAGTAATGCTGTAGAGAAGTTACAGCAAAGTTTTTTCTTGGTAGAGGACAGATGTGTTATTTCTTACTTCAAAATCTATGTGGTCTTGTTTTAACACACAGCTGTTAAAGAAACTCATAGCATTCCTCATTAACCCTTTCTGCTCTGCTTTTCCCTGCTGATTTTCTATGCATTCTGGTACAGTGTGTCCTTGAGCAATGACACATGGATTTCCATTGGCTGCTTCCAGTAGAGCGTCCGTCACAGTGCCCTAATTCTTCTATGACTTTAAGTGGTGATACAGCACGACTCTCTCTGCAGGACGCCACAGCTAAGACGTTGGTTGAGAAATAAAAACTGCCTCTGAAATAAAGAGATAATTCCGGTTTATGTACCTTTGGCCATCATTCCTATCAGTTATGATAATATTGTACTCACCAAAGTCTCGAAAATGCCTAAAGGGACATGACACATGAGCAATTAGACAGTCATACAGGCTGTAAACAAGCCACTTTTGCCAGATAATCTAATCCAGTGATTCTCAAAAAAATGTTTTCCACCAACATGGAACAAATTCTGTTCTGGTGCCTGCACCTTACACCTAATCACTCAAAGCTTTTTGGCCAAAAATTAATTGGTTCAGAATCCTAAAAGTTTTCCATGACCTGACGTGCAAACCATGACAACATCAGTGGGTGTGTCATATACAGGTTGGAACGACAGGATGGAGAGGGCAACAATGGAGAAGGCAAGTGAGAAATCACCATACAAAAATGCGCTAGTTGTTTTTTTTTTTAATTAAAAACAACATCTCAGGACAAAAGTTAGCAGGTAGTTGATGTGATTTGTGATTGTGCACCTACTGTTCACTTGTTGTGTTGTGCTTTGTGCAACACTCCCCAGTGATGACAAATTCTTGATTACAATGGTTTTACAAAAAACTGGTGGAAATGCAGGCAGGTTTGCTAGATAGCATCAAGGTTCCAAGCATCCTGAACAGAACTGGCTCAAGAACCAGAGCTAATTTGGTGAGAGAGGGGTTAAGGGTGGGTCCAGAGACCCCTAGGAGTCTGTGGCAGGGGGTCAAAGTAAAGTAAAGATTCACCAGATTATCATGTTATAAAAAACATGTATTTTGTTTTTTCATTTATCTTTATTTAGTTTTTACAAAATGCTTCACTGTTCAATAAGTAATGTTTAAATTCTATCTCTATTAAAAAAAAAAAAAAACTAAGACTATAGAAGTGGGACATGCATGAGTGGGGTCCCCAGTAAGTTCTCTGTCTTGTAAGGGGTCTTAATTTGAAAAAAAAAGAAAACTCTCTGTTCTAAATCACATTATTCTGAGATCAAACCAAAAGTGTGCACGCCAAAATGTCTGTCATTACCCCTCATTCAGTGCAAGAACATACAACCATGGTAAGTGCGGTAGGTCAAAGTAAGAAGTTCAACTAAACTGATAAAAAATTTTCATATTAAAAGGAAATAATTTTACAGTTTCTTTGGTTTTCCAAGGGATTCCTGAAAGCCTGACTGACTACTTGTGTTTCTTTTCTTTATTTTCTAAATGTCATTATCACACATAGTACTGTGGGTGAAAACCAAGAAAATAAGAAATAAAATGAAATCATTGTCAATTTTTGGGCTTATTAGATACAAAAGGAGTAGAACTACACAAACACATAGCTCACAGGTACACAAAAACACATGCAGCCTAGAGGCAAATGTGTTCCTGCATATAGTGTTTGTAAAATTCCTCTCTTAAGCCAGACATAATGTAAGCAGTACTTCCCCTTAACAAAGTCCCTACAGCACATCTACTCTTCGTCCTTGCCACGACCTTGTCCGAACACACAACACTGACATATTAACATTATTCTCCTTGCACAACAGCTGCTTCTGTTTTCTTATGAAACACCTCAAATATTAAACACCTTACATTTTCTACATCCTATGAAAAAAAACTGATGAAATGAGGAATTGCAGGTCATGCAGCTCACCACCAGAGGGCAGTATGGCACTGTGTCTTTAACTCTAAACATTAAAAAGGAGTGTAACCTGACAGTCAGGACAAAGTAGAGAGCTGCTTTGTATTCAGTGCAGCAATTTTGGGGGTTTACAATGCAGCGCTGCCGTCGCTGCTGCTCCTGCGAGTGTGGCAGGTGAAGAGGCTGTGACCTAAGAGAGGTGGAGCCTCATCAGATAGAGAAAGAGGGAAAGATAAGAGAGGGAGGTAGAGAGAGGGGGAGAGACACAATTTGGCCTCTTCACCCCCTCCTCCCTTCTCCCTCCTGCGTGGCTCAAAGTAGCACTTCATCAGCGAGAAGTAAATGACTATTCAGGAGACTAATTCAACTAAAAACTGGCTGCGTCTGGTGCCAAGACATGCACTAAACCCAATTAAGAAGGTGGGTGTGAATGTGTGTGTACGTGTGGGCTCAAGAGAGATACTGCTGTCTCATCAAATTGCTCTAATAGAGCATCCCTCCCCTTGCTCTTCCGTCACCCGTTCTTTCACCTAGACACGCAGCGTCCCGCTCTAATGTGTCAGAGTCGATTTGTGCGGGTCATTATTATTTTAGCAACGATCCTCTGCCGCCTCAAGTCTTTCCCCCTAGACATATTTCAGTTCTCACAGGAGGTGAAGGATAGAGAGAAAGCCACGGCTACAGACTGTGAGGAAGGTTTTTGGTGTGTATTAATAGAGCAGTAGGGAGGCTGCATATTTAAGAGTGTTACATGGTGGCTGATTCCCAGGACGTACAGTTCCTCGTTTTACCAAATTCACCCAAACAAGGTCACCCATTTCCTGTGTACAAAGTGTAGAGACTTGGGTGAGATTGGTAGAACGGTTTGTCACTTATTTGTGTGCCAACATTGGCCCAAATCCAGCCCTGAATTCAACAGCTTCAGGGGAAGCACTCATCAGTCTGGGTTTCATTGGAGGTGTTTGGGTTCTAACATCTATATGCCCTTTAAAAAAAAAAAAAAAACATTCCTCGATAAGAAAAACAGCTTTGTTTTGTACTTTTTAAGCATACTGCCTCCACAATTTGAATTTAAATGCACTACTGTCCTGGTGCAAACACCTCACAGTCTAAGCCAAAGGTCAAAAAGTGAAGAGCTAACATTTCATTTTTAAACAACGTGTTCCCTGATCAGTTCCAACCTTGCAATGGCTCCTGAGGATACTGAGGATAACTTTATTCGGCAGCCTGAATTTTGGCAGCTTTTACTGGAAGCATATAAAATCTGACACTGATATTTACGCACAGGATGTGTGATATGTGACAGTGATCTTTAGGAAGACGTGTAAGTGTGTTGGCACAATGCCTTTAGAACAGTCTAAAACCTATAACGCATCAGTGTGTCAACTCGATTTCTTATGCTTTTCCTTATTTTCTGTCATATATGTAATGTTATAATGTCAGATATTCATATTAAACATGGCCAACGTTTCACATAATGAGGTAAACATATGTAAAACTAATCCCTGTGGGGAGAAAACTCAAGTTTCTGTTAGCTGAAGTCAGCTTGTGACAGATTTCTTTATGCAGTCATCTGCTCCAGGCACACTACTCCCAGTGTTAACATTTTGTAGCCTGCGCTGCTACATGAAGCTACATGCTAATGTAGGGGAAACCTGGAAACTTGGTTTTTAATGTTGTTAAGTTCTCGATCAGAGTCTTGCTGGACCATGTCAGGTTGCGTTTATAAGCTTTTATTGGCAATTTTTCACAGTAGAGTTCCACTACACTCCATTACAGTCAGTCCCCAGCTGCAATGACTAGACATGTATACCAGTTCCATGAACCCTGCTACTTTGCATATGGGGCCAAACGTAGCAATAATCAATTTTATGATTCATTGTACATGACTATGTGATTCAACTTATAAGTAAGATGTAACCCTTATCCTAACCCTAACCCTAATCTTATCCACCTCTCCTTTAATTTAAGACTTCATAGCTAGCTAAAAGCTAATTTAGCAGTTTCTTCAGGGCTTCCACTTCTGGACCAAACAGGGAAGGAGGCTGATTTTGGACTGACATGAAGGTATGATGGGCAAGTAATGTAGCTTGTAGGTGGGACAAGTAGCTATTTCAGCGTCAGCTATACCTACAGCTACAAACACTGACCGATCAGAGCAGGCTTGGCTTTTTTGGGAGAAGGTCTTAAAGAGACAGGTGCTAAAATTAAACGTCTCAGAAAATGAGTGAATACAAGTATGATCAGGCAGACAGTACGAGGAAAACGTTAAAGCATATAAACATGCTTTTGCAGAAAACCACAATAAGAGTATGAACCTGAAAATGGACATAATAGGTCCCCTTTAATCCAGAGAACAACTGAGATACAGGTATGGGAAAATAAAATATTTTCCATCATATATTAAAAATGGCGGCACAGTGGTGAGCATTGTTGCCTCACAGCAAGAGGGTTCCTGGTTTAAAGCCGGGGCAGGGGGTTTGCATGTTCTCCCTGTGTTAGCGTGGGTTTTCTGCGGGTGCTCTGTCCTCCTCCCACAGTCCAAAGACATACAGGTTAATTGGTGACTCTAAATTACCCGGGGATGTGAATGTGAGTGTGAATGGTTGCCCTATGTCAGTTGGGAAAGGCTCCAGCCCCTCTGCAACCCCCAACAGGATAAGCGGTTACGGAAAATGAATGGATGAATGTATTAAAAATCCTTCCTTTCCATATCTGAGGTAATAGCTATACCTGGTGATGTTTATTAATGTAGAATGGGAGTAATATGGCTGTGGGAAAACAGGATATGCTGTCCAGCTGACTTCAAAGATAACCTTCTACACACACTTTAACATGAAACTCTATGAATACTAAACACAGGAAATGATATCCTATATAAGCTACTGAATTTCATTTTATAGTGCAATCAAACACATTTTGGCAGTTTTGCACTTCCACTGCAAAGTTATTACTTTTACATACAAGCCATGTGAAGGAGAGTCAGATATAGATTATGTATAAGTGGATATAAAACTGAAATTAAAGCTTTTATGTGTGATGCTCTCGCATGTTGAGGTCACACATTATGTAAGGCTTGAAAGTCCTCTTTCACAATGAGGATAGAAAGGGAATAGTTCCTTGGAAGAGCTTTGTGTAACGCTTGAGTAAATTTGTATCTTATCATGCCCACTTGCAACTTTCCATTAACTTTGTACGCATAAAATCACATAAATTCTGTCCAAACATGTGCACACAGGTATTCACATACATGTTGCACAAACATGCACAGCTACTAATACATAGACCTATAGTATGACCCTGAGCTGTAGAGCAGGTTCTCACCTATTGGGCTTGGGGAACAAGATGGAGGAGTCAGGCTTGCGGATGAAGTATTCATCGGCCACTTTGCTGATGGCGACCACCTTTTTCTCTCGACGGGGCATGGTCTCCAGGGATAGAGGGGTCTCCACTTTTGGCCGCAGCATGCCTAGATAAGGAGGCAGCATGTGGATGAAGATCTGAAGGGGTGAAGGAAAGATGAAAAGCACTGGAGTTACCTCAACAGCTTTCAGTAAAATCAGTTTCTTTACAGTTCCACTTCATCTAATTTTACGTGAGTTGTGAGATCACAAATGAAAAAACACCCATTCATGTATATTTCTTTGACTCAAAACCACATTGGTAAAGAGGAGGTTATTTAACTGTATTTTCCACTTTCAGTCAATAGCTTCTTGGCTCTCCTAGACCTCTGAAATTCATCGTCTTTTCTCGTAATAAAAATCCATTTGTTTGGATTCCTGTTCCGTGATTTATGAGACAGCCGAAATGTACTTGCCCTGTATTTGCCTATTAAGGCTGAGAAATGAGTCAAAATGTTGAATTTAGCAGTGAGATAACCTTTGAGAACAGTTGCTGCTGAATGATGTGGGTGGGGAAACCAAATGGGCGATGCTTTCCAATTCCTCAACGTCTGCTCTCAAGGTGTCCTTGAGCAAAGAACATAAACTCTGGTTACTCCAGTGGAGCTCTTAAGTAAAGAACAGTTGTACTGGGCAGCTCCCACATGTGTTTAATTAAAACAGAGATAAATGCCTGATAAAACCTCCTTGGCTGTCAGACTTGGACCTGCCTTTGAAAAGAATACAGAGGAATATAACTTGATATAACAGCAAACCAACGGGCCAAATGTTAGTCTTGATCAATATCACAAATGCTGTTTGCCCCTGTTAATGGTTCTTTTATCTGCACTTTGAAGTGCTTGGATATCCTTCTTTTGAAATAACTATTGGCTTGCCTGTATTGACAGATGGATGTCAATAAAAGTCCTCTGGCAAGGATCATACTGTACTCTAGCTACAATGGAGAATGTATCATGAGGTTAGGCAGCTTGACTTGTATTGTAGTTTCAAAGATAAAAAGTGACTTAGCTTTTATTCAGAATCAAATATGTCCATGTTCTTATGTGACCTTTATTTCTATCCTCTCATTTCCCAGTATACTGCAACACCTGTCATGTTTCCCATAGACTGTTCTCTCTGTGTGGGACAGCAGAGCAGTGAGTCACACATAGTGACATGATCACAGCAACGAAGCAGCCAAACAGCAGGAGCTCTAAGACACTGAAGTTGTGTGTGTGTGTGTGCGTGTGTATGTGTGTGTGTGTGTCTGTTATACGATGCTAGCATAGCTGATTCTAGAATGTTTGACTCTGCATAATAAAAACAGACTCCGGGCCAACGATAAGTAAATACAGGATTTAGTATTTTTCCCACCAATATCAGTCTAGTCAGCAGAGCAAAATGTTGGCATTGTATGTTTCTGCAGACCACGAATACGTTACATTTGTAAGTTTCATATGTATAATATCAATGTTCCTAACATGACACCTGCCAAGCTACAGACCACTGCAGACCACTGTTCGAGAGCAACAAACAAAGGAGACAGTTGTTTTTTAAGCAAGTCATTGCTGTGTTTCCAGCAAAATCTTTCAGCTACCAAATATAGCAACCTGTTGCTGGGTTTCCACCGGGGACAGTGCTGCAAAAAGCGGTCGTTTTTCACCCAGACTTAGCTCTGTTTCCTGCCGGAATAGTGTCGCAAAATGCTGCGGTTTTTTTTCCCCGAGAAATTGATGTGTTTCCTGTCCAGATAGTGCTGGGGTTGTTTTTTTTTACAGAGACAGTGCAGATTTTCCAGCTGGGATAGTGCTACGAAAAGTTTTGGCTTTTTAAGTAGACATCACTGCATGACTAGCAGGAATAGTAATATGAAGACCAATTGTTTTTTGACAGGGACATCACTGCATTTCCAGTTGGGACAGTGTTACAAAAAGTGGTTGCTCTTTACATACAGATCACTGCATTTCCAGCCAGGAAAGTGCTATGAAAAGCGGTTGGTTTTGAGAGAGTCAGTGCTGCGTTTTCTGTCAGGATAGTGCTGTTGAAAGTGATTGTTTTTTACAAGATGTCTCTGTGCCACTAAAAGCAGTTGTTTTTTACAGAGACATTGCTGTGTTTACTATCATTATAGTGCCATGAAAAGCAACTGTTTTTTACAGAGACGTTGCTGCATTTCCAGTTGGGATAGTGCTGTGAAAAGTACTTGTTCTTGACAGAGACATCACTGCATTTCCAGCTCAGAGACATCTCTGCGTTTCCTGTTGGGATAGTGCCACTATCCCAACAAAAGCAAATGATCTCTTCCTAACCATAATCAAGTGGTTCTGTGCATAAAACTAACCACACGTTAATCACAGGTCGTTAAAACATTAAGTTTCAATGTAACTGCTATGGATGGCGTGCAAATGTTATGTTCGCCAAAACATACAAGCCATCATTTATTCTGGAAATTGGGTTGCAAAATTAGATTTTTAGCAGTGTGAAGAAGATTTTGAAACATGTGTTACCTTTTATGTTGGTAAAAAACATAACCAACAATTTGGTGAAATGATAAGATAAATACTTGAAAAACACGATTTTGAGTTTTTTTCTAATGGCTATGATTCTGGTGGAATAGAGTAGTTAGTGTAGCAAAGGTTGTTTTAGCTGCACATATAACCCTGCAGGTGTGATTCTCCCCACGTTCGAAGCAAAGTCAGGCCTGATTAGTTAATGGTTTGCCAAACTGCTTTCCAGTTCACCCCATTATTGGCTCTGCTCTAGAATATTCCACTTGTGACACCTGTATAAACAAATAAAAGTGGATCCAGGAAATGATAAAAGCACATAAAATACACAATCTACTCAGTGCAAAGTGACTGTGATTGGATAACAAGGTGCTTAGCACTGCGGCCTACATTTCAAGCCTTTGCTGGTTTTAACACACTTTTTTCACTGACCCCCTGTGACACCTGCTAGATTTCCCACAGCTTGGCACATCATGAGCTGTGGATATAAGAGAGAAAACAGCACTCTGGAGATCTCCACTTCATCTACAAAGAGCTTATATCACAGCAATGGCTGCTATAACTCAGCTAGTGTTTCTGCTCTGCCTATGTGGGACCCTGGCAGACACGATCGCAGCAGCAGAGAGCATCCAAGTCGACGTCAAGGCTGAGCTGAAGGAGCTAAGAAACATGGTGACTGAGCAGAAGCAGGAGCTGAAAGACACGAAGGCTGCACTCGACACCCAGAGGATCCTGGTGGGTGAGCTGAGGAGAGAGAAGTCAGCCCTGAGTGCCATGGCCATCCGAGTGGAGCGACTGGAGAAAGAAAATGAGATGCTGAAGGAGTCGATCAAGATAGGAAAGGAAGAAAAAGCAGAGATGATGTCTCTTCAGAGATTGAACTTTGGTGTCACTAAAGTGGCCTTCTCTGCAGTTTTAGAGTGTGCCACATATGGACCATTTGACACACTTACAAAAGTCATTTTCACATGGGTCGACACCAACATTGGCAGTGCCTACAACCCTACTACAGGCACCTTCACTGCACCTGTGAAAGGCGTCTACTACTTCAGGTTCAGCGGTATAGATGACCGTGCAAATATGTGGATGGGTGTTTTCTTGTATAAGAATGATCAGTCTGTAAAGTACAAACAATTACAAAACGGTGATGGTCATTTGAATTTGTCCTTTACTGTGATTCTACAGCTAGAAAGGGGGGATGTTATTGACATCCGTATTTTCCCTCATACGAGATTTGCGCCGTCAGCCTGGGGGGATGTCAACCTCTCTGGCTTCCTGCTGTTTCCTCTTTGAATGCTGTAAGTTAAAGAATGTTGTATGAAAAATAACATAGTACAACATTTCTTTGGCATGTGCCAGATTTTTGACAAAGACTAAGAGTCAATGTATGAGTGTAGTGTAGTGTAGGATTTTTTCCTTCCTTGTGTAAGCTGATTGGCTTGGACGTGAGGATTAATTTCAAAAACTGCAGAGCTAAATGCCCAGCATGGTACCATCAAAGCTAAGTAACTGTAATAACAGAACAGTAAAAGGAGACAAGTCAGTATTTCCCTCATTTTTTCAAATTCAAGTATTGTATTAGTACTCTGAAAAGATGTCATTAAAGTTTCCATGGTATCTGTTATTGTTGCTTGTCCTTGGCTTTTTTTTCCAATGTATTACAATCGTAGTTTGTATAAGAGATGCGGATGTAGTCACTGTGATGTCACACACTGGTTTGTGAACTTTTGTTTTGAAGCCTTGGGTTTGGCATTTTAGCTGTTGCCATTTTAGTTTTTTGGAGCCAGAAGTAACCATATTTGGACAAGGGGGTGGAGACTGGGAAGACTGCTATGCCTCTATCCTGATTGAAAGGTCACTCTGGTAGCGATTTGTCAGTCACAATGTGGCCACACCCTAAAGCATACCTTCCTATTTCTTCT
>JAPZEB010000016.1:4806076-4824228 GCA_029783705.1 Chaetodon striatus
GAATGAGGTCATGGATTCAAGCAGCATGTCTCAGCCTTGGAGACAGGGTAAGGAACCTGGACATCCAGAGGGAGCTCGGAGAACCACTGCTCTTTCGCCTCAAAAGGAATCAGCTGAGGTGGTTCAGGCATCTGATCAGGATGCCTCCAGTTAGAGATGTTCCTGGTACATCTCATTGGTAGGAGGCCCCGGGGAAGACCCAGAACACACCGGAGGGATTATATATCTCATTTGGCATGGAAACACCTCAGAATTCCCCAGGAGGAGCTGGAAAGTGTCGCTGGGGAGAGGGATGTCTGGATTACTTTGCTCACCCTGCTGCCCCTGCAACCCAGCACCAAATAAGCAGATGAAAATGGATGGATGGATAATTCAATTGAAACATTTCATTGTTTTACCTTTTTTTCCAAGATGTACATGTCAATTGTCAGTACTACCTGGACCTTGTGTTTATTGCGTGAAGTAAACGACAAATGCTAAAGCCCAGTGGCAAACACCTACAGACCGATTACCCAATGTACTCATGTAAACCATTAAAGAAATCATGTTTGAACCATGTGACAGAGTACACTCCTCAGCTGATTACTCTCAGTAGTTGTGGGGCCGATTTCTGCCATTTTCATTTGGAGGTTATTGATTCAGCAGTGCTGTATGGGAAGCAACTATCTAATCTGACACAGAATCCCTTTGTACCAGTAATTGGACAAATGTGTGATTGCCCAATTCAACCAGACCACACAAATACAAATAGGAAACGGTATTAGCACTTTTAGAGAGCAGTGATAAGGCAGTATAATCCCTACTAAAGCTAGATCAAAGTAGAAACTGTGTGCATTATAAATCAGACTGTCTCATTGTTAACTGGGTTGTATGCACTATTCTGTATGGTTGGTATACCTGCATCAGGAGGCAGGTAGAAGTTAAAGATGGCAATGATGGTGATGAGGATGCAGGGGAGGATGATGTTCAGGATGTAGTACAGAGGCTTCCTCTCGATGATGAGATAGAAGGTCATGTCCTCATATAGATCGTCGTTCACGTTCTTCCTGCTCGGCCTGTGTCTGATGTACCACTCGCCACCCTCTGGAGAAACATTCAGTATTTAAGAATTTAGATCAGCAAAACGATAGTAACCAATCTGCATACCACAAGAGGGTCCAAACTTAAGTGCACACACAGTCAAATAAGTAAAAATACTCCTGTGACTATGGTTCAGATATTAAGCAAAAAGTGCCTAATGGGAGAAAATTAAAGCCTGGTAAAGTAATTTGCTGTATCACACAAAGGAATATGTCCTCCCTAATTGTGTCATCGAACTTCTCCCTCCCTTCCTAAAAGCCTCATACTCTCTATACTGCTCCATTCATCCATCCTCTCATGCGCTCCCCACCAAATTCTCACCACTGAAAGCTTCGTCCAGTTGGATCTCCCTGATCTCTTTGCCTTTTGAGTCCAGTGCGTATTGTATGTCAATCTCTGTCGAGTCGTACGTGTAGGAGCGGAACTGCATGGTGCAGTTTTGCCAGTCAAATGGGAAATATGTTACCTGGACAGAGAAGCAAACAAGGTGGTCACAAGAGTCAGAGAGGGAAGGAAAAGGGGGAAGCACTATTTTCGTTTTACCACACCACATCTGCCTATCATATCACTGTGCTCACCTAGCATTACTGAGCCAGCTAACATTGAGGCTAAGCTGAGGAGGTTTCCATCTTGTGCTATCATAAGCACAAGCCTCTCGTTTATGAGTAGATGCACACTTCCTGCTGTGGAGTGATACGGTTGGCAGGTGTACTTAGGTAAACAGAAAATAGTTCCTACATGAAACTGCTCACAACAAGGTCTGTGGATTATCTTGAAATAACCAGGGCATGATTGGTGGAAAGAGACATTGCTGTTGAGTTTTTCAAATAGATTTTTTGGTACTTTGAGCACTACAACCTCAGTCCCATCTAGTTCCATTATATTGGAGTGAAGGCAGACATCTCTACAGCCAATATACCCTACACTTAGCAGCTCACACCAAAACAATCTAGATTGATAAATAGCACGACAGGTAAGAGAGGAAAAATATGAGTTTTAGATTTTGGGGGTGAACTGCCCCTTTAAATTTGTGTGTGCTGATGCTTACCTTAACTCCACAAGAGCTGCAGTAAAGTGCAGGGGGAGTCCAAGTCACTCTGCCATTACTATAAGCTTGGACATGGACAGAAAGGGCCACCTCAAACACCCCATCATTACTGCAAAAAGAGATAATATGTGAATTAAAAACTTCTTAAAGAGCTTATGAACTCATCACAGTGTTCTACTGAGGTTTACTGCTCATTTCTTTACTTCATCCTGTGCATGAAGTGGTCATTTTATCAATACAAGGCTGGGACAAGGAATTAACTAAAAGACATGTTGGTGGAAGGTCACCTTGGCCCCATCCAGTGCTTACCGCCGGAACTATGTGCCAACCTGTTGCCTAGACCTGCCTGCTGGACCTGCCACCCAGTTACAGACCTAGCAAATTCAGCGCACTAGGCAAGCTTTCCCTGCCCACACCTATCTGTTAATGTGAACTGCATTGCCAGTACTCAAAAGTGAGGGGACAAGTCGGACAAATAGGGGGGCCCTTGAAAAGCCTGAAATGAAAGTTAGGTTTTGTTTGCAGTTTTATATTTCTAAGTAATTAGTGCCATAACTAAATTATAACTTGCGGAATAAATCAGCTGAAAGACTGAAATTTGTTCAGAAACTGTGGAAGCTCTCTGAGGGCCCTCTAACCCCTTGAAGCTGCAAGGTTTAGTCTGCCCCCGCAGTAGGATTTGTACCTAAACACAGCTTAAGCTGAGTGAGTGACTGTTGATACTGCTGGAGCACCAACGTACAGTCTCATGACTTTTGCCAGGAAAGGAAAGTTTGGGTTCTGAAAAAAGAAAAAGAGTAAGAAAGAAAGGAAAGGGGAAGACAGCAAAGTGACTTTGACTCCACTATATTTCCATGAATGCTCTCATTTCTTGTTACATTTGCTTCTAAGTCAGCGGATGACTATTTTTTCTTTTCTAAAATGCAGTAGTCCAAAAAGTGTAATCATGCAGTTGTGTGTGTGTGGTTTGTTTGTCGAAGTGGCGTTCCTGTTCGTGTACCTCTACCTCACGCATGTGCTACTTAGATTGGGCAGCTCATCGGTGGAGACAGGTAGAGAAGAGAGGTCAAGCTGTTGAATTAACCAAGCCTACGAATGATGACTTGTTAACTGGCTTTCAGAGTGTTGTTTTAGTCATTAGGTTCTGTAAATGTATTGTGACAATATAAAAAATGCGTTGAGGTTAAAAAAAGTACTTTGAATACTCATGTTTTTTTTTTTTTAAAGCAAGGCACTCCAGTACTTTGACTCAAGTAAAAGAGTTTTACTCTCCCACTGATGACAAGCAGTCTCCATTGTGCCATGCAACAAATATGAACAGCCTATGCTGCTTACTCAGCTGCACATATCATGTAATGGCAGCATCCCAAGTTTGAATCTCGCCTGAGGCCTCTGTTTCATGTGATCCCACTTCCTCTCACACAACCTTTCTGTCTCCTTACTCTTTGAAATAAAGCAGAGCTTACAGAAATTAACTACAAAGAAAGACAGGGTGAAGCTCTGGTCAGAGTCAGTAATTATATCTACTGTACCTTTATTAACTATATCTCACATGTGTGATTATTACAGTCACACTGCTCCTTCCATTCTGTCACCAAAGCTATGGAGTACATCAACGTTTGGCTGCAGTCCCGTACTGCAAGACCCCACTAAAACATTTTAATTGGCACGGATGAAAAGCAGGAACTCGACACATTTCACAGGACACTTCAAAGTGCAGCACTAATGTTGGATGTATACAGAGCTGTTTTGGCTGTTAAGCTCGTAACACTGTACACAACAAAGACATCAAGTCAATTAGACACAGATTTAGCCGTCTGTCAGTGTGCAGCGTTTGGTTTTTATAGCTCCGTTAATTTAACAAGGAGAAGCCTGTGTCCTTAACGCAGGCCCTTCTAAAACCCTGTCCCCGTGAAGGTGCTGCTGCGTAAATGACCAGCATTGATCATACACACAGAGGAGTGTATGCAAGCCTTTGCATTTGTGTGTATGTTCGTATTTGTGTGTATGTGTGTGGTTCCAAGTGAGCGCCTCCTGGGCTGAAGTAGCTGAGCGGTGCCATCAGCGCAGTTTTTAGGGAGCCATGCTGCTTAATTGCCTATAAAGTGTTGATGAATGGAACAGTGGGGATATTTACAGCAGTGTTAATGGGAGTCTGTGTGTGTGTTTGTGTGTGCAGGGCTATAAGAAAAAAAAGACTACAGTTGCTATTCTGAGTATCTAAATTTTCTAATTCAATACTGTGACATAGAGTTTTCCCATTATATAGGTACTGTAGTGTACCTGGACTGGGACTTAAACAGAATGTCTGGCAGCTGTGTGGGGTTCAGGATGCTCCTTGCCAACAGTTTTGTGTTTTGCTAGCATATCGAAAAATGTGCAGCTTATTCATGGTCAATCTGGTAATAGATACTCTGTGGCTGTACTTTGTTTTAATCACTGTTCATAGCACACTGTCTCATCTACATTCTATGTCTGCATTTCTTGGACAGTGTAGGCTATGTATGTAGAGCAAAGCTAGTAGAATTCCTTTTGTGCTCCCCTCCGGAGGACGTTCCTACTGACTGTTCTAGAAGTAGAGATGAGCATGCATGAAAGCCCGATTCAATGGTGGAGAATCCTGCAAAGAAAGTTGCTGATGCAACTGCAAAGCAACTTAAAAAAGGAAGACAGGCGGACTTGTCCAAAAGACAGTCTAAAAGAGATTCTGACAATTAAAGAAATGAAACGTATTTCAGTATCTGCGAAATGTTTCAGAGATGGAGAGAAAATGTTGCCGATAGTTTAGCCTTTTGCTAACCACAGCCGAAGGCTCACTGCAGGCTTATTTAAGTTCATGTTTATGTAGCTAGCTAGAGCCCTGAGTCACATTGTGTCATCTGAGGGGCTTTACAAGCCCTCAAGTTTGCAAAATACAGGACAGTAATTTTCATAGGTTTGCCGCAATCAACTGGCATCAGGATCACAATCATGATCGGGATGATTGCAATGAATGACTAGTGCTGATATAGGTAACTGTATCAAGCATATGCATATGCTCGTGCTCATGTGGTGGGTGGGGTTTAGGACAGAGAGAGGAGAAATGAGAGCTACAGGAGGAGGGCTATATTTTAAAATTCTAAAGTTAAAGTACTAACACCACATTTGGTAAATACTCAGATGCAAAACCTTTACCTTTACCTAAACCTTCACTTTAAAGGTCCAGTGTTTAGCATTTACTGCCATCTAGTGGTTAGGTTGCAGATTGCAACAACTTAAATTTCTCCCGCAGGCAAAACGTGTAGGAGAACTATAGTGGCCGATGCAGAAATGCAAACAGCCCTATCAAGAGCCAGTGTTTGATTTGTCTTTTCTGGGTTCCTGCAGAACAACATGGCAGACTCCATGGAGGATATACACAGCTTATTCTAAGGTCACAAAAGCACAATGATTCTGGCGATTATACACCAAAGAAAACATAGTTATGAATATTATATACCATTTCTGTCAATACATCTCCCTACATCCTACACACTGCTCCTTTTAATAAAAGTACACAAGCAGTATGAGAAAATGTACTTAAAGTATTAAAAGTAAAAGTAACTAAAGCTGTCAGATAAATGTAGTGCGATAAAAATTACAAGATTTCCCTCAAAGATGTAGTGCAGGAAAAGAGCATAAAATGGAAATACAGTAAAACTTAAATTAATAGCCCGGGCTATTATTTGAGAGCTATTATTTTAAAACAGAGAACTCAATGGGCATATATTTGGGACAGGCCTTTAATTGCTTTCACACAAAACTGTTAATCTAACCAGTATGAATATTACTTGTAAAAAAAATTAGGTTTCAGAGAATATATCAATTATGAATCATTTATTTGATCTAGCTCCTACAGACAGTGTATCAGAAAGAGAGAGAGAGAGCGTTACCTAGCATACCAACACACACCACTTTATCCTGTTAAAACAATACTCTCAATTTGGATTAATTTTTATGAAAAACCCTTTTGATTCTTTTGATTTGGAATATGAATAACTTACAAAAAATGAACTACTTGGCAACCAGACCAGACTTCTAATTGGGACAGGCGTTAATTTGTCAAAATGTGTAGCCACACCTGGCTAGTACACGGGACTGGGCTATTAATTGGGACTAGGCTTTTAATTGAAGCTTTACAATACTTTAGTAAGGTAAAAGAACCTCAGATTCATACTCAGTTGCGTACTACAGTAGATGTACTCAGTTACATTCCACTACTGGTAAAGTTAGCGCAGCAGAGTGCCCTGCTTGAGCTGCTAAAAAGATACTCCAGACATGCGAGCTGCTGGATTCTCTCAGGCAGACCAGCTTTTACATAGACTTACAATGCTAACTTGTCTTTAACATCGCCTTCTCCTCAGAACCTTAATACTTAAAAGAATGTATTGTGACCTTGAGTGGAGGCAAACTCAAAGGTGATTATATAACTAACAGGCAGGGTTAGCAGTGGAATAAGCAGGCTGGATGTATACCCAATAAAGAGACAACCATGACCTTAACTCATGAGCGATTTTGACATAAAATTGTCCTCATAGGACATCTGTCACATTATTGGAGTATCTTAGTCTACATGTCTTTCACACAAGGAGCAGAGACATCAATATGTACAGGAGAGTAAACACTAAATCCCCCATGGGGCCTATGCAGAAGCCATCCAGGAAAAAATGCGTCAAAAAAAAAAAAAAAAAAAAGGAAGGTGACCAAACAGTTTCTCCTCTCAACTCTGATTAATTCATGCCAAAGTGAGTGCAGTGCTTGTGCTTACTTATTGATGAGGACAATGTCAGGCAGCCAAACCTTCGCGGAGGGGATACGCATCACCTCAATCCCATCATGCTCCTTGGGGTTCCATGACAACCGATGATCTGTCCATTCCTGTTAAAAGAAGTTTAAAAAGAGTTTTTATGTGTGCGGGAATGTGGGAATTACACACAAGTGCATATAAAGGGCAGGGACAAGAGGGAAACCAAGAGTGACAGAAGGGGGAAACTTTACATTTACATATGTAACCAATTTGTCATTTCATCAGTTTATTTTTCATTTTTCCACTGCTGTAATTAGATTCCGCAGGGGCCATTTCCCTGTGCATTTGTCCTTGCATAACAAAACAGCATTTGCATAATTTTTCATTTTGCATATGCTTTGTATTATTATAGGACTATTCCAAGTGCTCTCGCTTGGTTATTTGTGTAGTGTATAATGCCACTGAGCTGTACACAAAGAAGGAGGTCTTACGTTAATACGCTCATTTGCAGTGGAGCTGGAGTCACTGCTGAGCTGGTCAAAATGATGGGAAATGGTAAGAAGTTATTCGCTTTCAGTACTCTGCGTTAATGAATGGAACTTTGTGTTTTGGTAAGGCAACCAGCTCTTGTGTCCTTCAAACAAACTGCTGACAGATTATTCATTGTGCGATGGGAAGGCTTGAAATGGACAACCAACTCTGAGATGCAGCCTCAGCGCAACAAGCACAGTAAGAACTGCTACATGGTGCAGTAAGAAGAGCTGACACACAAACACACTTACCAGATTCATGACAACAACTGTGCTCATTTCTTCCTTTTTCATGTTCTGGGAGAAAAAATATGAAAAAATGAGATATGTGATAATGGTGGAACTTGCCAGCTAGCCAAACTAGCTTCAAACCTGTTTGTTTAAATTAAACTTTTTTAAGGGGACAGTTGACTGTTGAGTTCACTGACATAGATTCGTGGCTTTGATCGATGTTGAGAGTCCACAATTAGTGTGATCCCTTGAGTGTTTTTTGTTCCTTCACAGGCTACCTCACTGATGTACCTATCTTGCCACTGAAGACACAATTAATAATTAATTAATCATGTAAAGGGGCACTGGCCCCAACTTATCACAATAACCCAGTGATACATTCTATCATTTAATATTATTAGAGAGCAAATTCTGCTAGCATTTTTATAAAGGTTGACATGGTACAAACATCCAATGCCAGGATGTTAAGTCAGACTCTCATTTAATTCTTAACAACCTACGTCCGCATGATGCATTGCTTTGTTAGATATTTATTAATTTACCATCTTAAATTTGAAAATACAGAGAAGGTATGCTGGTCTGATTTTTACCGTTTTTTTGTTGTTGTTTTTTTTATACATCTGCCCTTGTCGTGTGGCAAGGGGAAAAAGTTTTTATAGACTGATCTGATATGAGAAAATTTATCTTTTCAACAACTTAAAATTGGTTCTTTCACAGTGGTCCTTGTGTATTAAACTGATTTTGTGCATAAGAGATAATAATTATATTAAATATATTAAAGTTATAATAGGAGCCATATTTCTTTCTCTCTTTCTGCATGTTTCACCTTGTGCCACCTCAGCCTTAACATTAGTAAGACAGCATTCAAGTGATATGGACATGTTACTAGGTCCAACCTGGTCATATTGCTGTCATGATTTTTACATAAATGTGACCAGGGTGCTTAATTAGACATAAGGCTAACACGTCGGTTAAGATTCTCATTCATCCAGGTCATGACTGCAGTATTGGGATCCCTTCCCAGATGACTTAACACCCATTCTCACCTGGTCCCATCTGACCCTAACGACACACAAAATGGCCGGGTGGGTCAACGACTCACATGTAATCTCAACGACTCTGTAAGGTTTCACACACACACACAGAGTTTAAAGCCTGCGACTCCACACCACTACGTTAGAACTGAAGAAGCCTCTTGGATGAGGGACAAAACGTCTTCAAGAAACTCAAGCAAGTCCAGTTGCATATGATGCAGCACTTATGAACATAAGGCCGCAGTGTTACGCTGCCATCAGATGAATGTATAGGAGTGCATGTCTGAAAGGAGCTTCAGATCCCAACAAGTTCTCACTCCAACTCGTCAAATATGGCAGTATGATCATTGGCCCTATGCTTTAAACTGTAGCCATGCCTCCATAAAGGTATTTTATGAGCATTTTTTGCCTTCGTCAAAAAAGAGTTGATGCGCCAAATGAGATATGGAAAGGCCTTTGCAGAAAAAGTTCTGACCCTCATGACTTATCGGCTGTTTCTCTTTGATATCTTAACTCGGGCATTAGAATCATTGCATTCTGCCTTTGTCTCCAGACAGCATCAAACATGGCCTATAACAACTGACAAGCTCCTAAAGAACTCAACGTTTTTTTCTTGTAGATGCACTAGATAGCCACTTGTTTTGTTTCAGGTTTGCAACCTCTACTTTTTCAGCTCTGTACACTGGTGGATTACAGTCATGTGTAAAGCGTAGCCTACACGGCCAACTTTTGACAATATTATGCTTTGCTGAGCCCTGTTCATTCACTACAAACTGGTTGATGGAAACAGATTTTTCACTTTCTTGCAACATTTCAAAATCCCCCTCAAATTCAACTGACAATTGAATGGAAACATGACTTATGGTGCTCTAGGTACCCTTCTAATATCAGGTTTGGACATGCCAGTTTCTGTTTGTTACTTAAATAGAGTATCTTTTCAGAATAAACTTCTGTGGTCACAGGAAACATAGGTTTTGGCACCAACATTTAGTAAGGCTTCAACAGCAAAACATCCTGGTTAGGTCTAGGAAAAGATCATGGTTTGGGTTGAAATATCCTCAGCTTTTGGTCTCACAGGGGCCACAAAAAGCAGTCTTCTGAGTAAAAGTCCTGTGTTTGTTTGGCATATCTACCTCCCCGATCTCCTCCCTGTGTGACTTTCTTGCCCGGGGAGGGTTTTTTTTTGTTGTTTGTTTTTTGTTTTTACCATTTTCATTAGTCATATGCTCTGTTTTTCAAGCCAATTGAGAGCCTTAAAATATTTTTATTTTGGGAAAAAAAAAAAGATAAATGCCATAGGAAAAAAAAAAATCATCACGTAGAGCTTGCATCCTATTTTGTTTCTAATTGTTCTCCAACTGTCTTTATCATTCTGAAACTATAACAAAACAAATGTTGAGGATGACTCATTTTCCCCCCTGCTCCCTACCTAAAATGAATAAATAAATAAACTGTCTCATGTTAATGTTTACAGTAAGTTAAACTATGTTTGAATACAGTTCACAAAATGAATGTGTAGCTGACAAATCTGCCACACTTAAAGAGCTGCTCTAATTGCAAATCATGGATCTCAAACAACTGCGAGTAAACTGTGTATTAGCATATCAAAGTTTGCTTTTTTTAGAAAAGCTTCTGTCACTGGGGCCCAAGAAAGCCACCCTGCACTTCGCCCCTGGCATATATGTAAACATGGTATAAGTGCTGGTTTTGGACTAATCTGATCATACCATTCTTAGACAGTTATGACACAAATGACATCAGAAGTCATGGCTTTAAAAGATAGAGCCTCTATTTGTTAACTGTACCTCAAACCAGCAGTAAAAACAGCTGATAGTCATCTGAGATAAGGGCTGTTTGACAGTAATGGACGACACCAGCTACTTCCAGGACAGAGCTCATGATGTGTGTTAATGAATGTGTGTTTCTGTGTGCATGTGATTGTCTATCCAGCAGGAGGGTGGAGCTTCCCTGAGCCAGGCCTTCTATTTAAAACGCTGGGAGGAATGTCAAGAAGACAGCTGGGACAGAAAGAGGAAGGCGGGGAGGGGGGTAAAGAGTGATTGACTTCAACCATCTCACTCTCTCACCCTCACACAAACACACAAATATCTATCTCATCACTGACCTATCACTTACTGATCCTTCCTGTAAGTGTTTGAATTCATCCTGGGAGGGGGGGGGGGTATGTTAATAATAACACTGCTTTTATCCAGCTGACTAGTTCTGGGCAGACGGGGGATGGAGCATCCAAGTGGGTCACTTTTCAAGATCGTTCCACTCCAGAACTTAAGTGTCCCATGTGACTTCCTCTCCAGAGTGAATCTGACCTTGAGTGGAGGTGTAAGGAGCATGCTCACTGTAGATGTGTATGTAAATGTGACACTGTGTGGATATGTGTGTTGCTGTGCGCTACAGAGAAAAGAGCCGACGGGAAATTAAGGAACAGATAGAGTGACCCGGTGTGTACACGGTTGTTCACACACGTTGTTCCGCAGTCACACAGATAGAAGCCCAGTCACTGTGTGCTGCTGAAACACTATTTACCAGCATGGGTTAATAAAAATCTGGTACTTCACATCAGCAGCATAACTCTTTGTGCCATTTGGCTCAGCAGGCCAGCGAGCACTGAATTCAGAACCAGATGGCTCTCAGATATATTCACAGTTTTGAATATAAAACTTTAGCTCTACATTTGCAGGTACAGTAGGGTATTTTGTTATCCTGTGATGTGTGACTATTGGAGTACAGTGGTTCTCAGCATGGGAAGCAACCACTGTGCTTTAAAGCTTTACAGAGACATCTGTCAGACTCAGATTTGATTTTTAAATACATTTCTATCAGAGGCAGCTTAGGGGGGCAGTTTTTCTGGATAAGTTACAGTATTAAAGCCCAGAAAAATGTGCATCTGAGATACTCAGGAGATATAGACCCTGTTGACACTGTTTTAAAATGCATCTTGGACAACTGGATCAAAATGGTCAGCGCTAAATCCAAGTGCAAACAATCACCAAAATGCTCAAACCACTTACTGAGGTGATCTGGGACACAACTGACCACGTATCTTTTGAAGTGTAAACGCTAATGCGTAAATACTAATGCATCCTGATACATCCCTGACATGGAAAATATGTCATCAATTTAGGACCTTGTGGTTAGCACGTCAACGCTCTACAACTTGCCCAATCATCAATCAGTTGGATGAAGTGTTACCATTCAGTTTTGACCTATGGGAGGAGCAACCTCATGAAATAACAACAACCTCTTAACACCACATTTTGAAGTCAAGGCATGCAATGTGTTAGAATTATGTGCCGGCACCACGGAAACAATACCCATATAAGTCAGTTAGGATCCTTTGTTGTGGTGGACACACAAGTTCCCTGGTTCAATGACATCACCCAATGGGCAGTGGCTCATTTTACATTCCACATGGAGGGGTGATTGAACACAGGACTTAAACTCAGGAGATTGCTGTTTGTGTCCCGTGTGAAACTAAAAGTCAACACTGACTTTATTTTTTTACTTTTATGTACTTACTTCATTTACATAATTTCATCACGTTTCTTGACCTATTGACATCACTTTATGATGTAGTTATGTCTCGTATGTAAAAAGAAATCTAGTTATTTTAATCAAAACGCAATCTTTTTTTAAACCTAACCAAGTAGTTTTGGGGCCTAAACCAAAACCTAACACCCCATGCCTATAAATGTACTTAGTTTAACTGGAAACACAACCTTTTTATAAACCTTACCAGGTAATTTTGGTGCCTCTACCCAACCATGCCATCATTACAAAATGCGTTAAGAGGTTGAGGTAATTTGTATGTATTTCTGTGTGACTGGGAGGGAGACGTGTTTAATTCTGCTGACAGTGATATCTCCAGCTGAACAGACACAACTACTGCCATGATGGTCGAGGGTGTGGTTGTAATAACTATGTGCAGTGCCCTTTGACCTTCTAGCTAAAGCGACGCAGGCACAAACCAAATCTGAACACAAGTAGTCAGCTGGAGACTCATGATAGACACAGATGTAAATGTTGATGTGTCTCAGCTGTACACTTGTGTTTAGATCACCAAAAGCATTTTAAAACCAAGTGTGAGTACAGGCTTGTTAGTGTCTTGACTGTCACATGAAACCCCTAACAATGTTAAAGGGTTACCTAAACTTACCTACTTTTTGTACAATCTTCTGTTTTGAAGCCTTTCTATCTTATAGGTAGCCTAGTTGGACTATCCTTTAGCTACATACATTATTTTAAGGCTAGTTAGCATATTGCCTTCAGCACCGTGACCAGCACATTTATGAATGAAACAAACATTAGTGAGTCTATAAAATTTTGTGTTGAACTTCCCTCTTTACAGCTATGCTGGGTAGGTAACATAACCATGGCCTAACCCTAGATTGACCAAGTTTAGGCGTAGCTGAAACTGTCACGATTTCAGTAAGTTTTCAGTACATTTAAGGTAATTGTAACGTTTTGGTCACCTAAAAAGTCTCGTTCAGTGTTTGGTTGTACTAAAAGACCCTCTAAAGAGTTGGATGTTCAGTTTTTCCAGTAAGTACATCTTGTTTTAATGGTTTTAAGCTTGTTTTATGCCAGCAAAAACTGGCATTAGTATTATCACAGCTGTAATGCACCATGCTAACCAAGCCAGCATTAGGGTTAGCCCCACGCTCTTATCCAAATGTCACTTCTGACTCCAAAAATCCAAGATTGCGACATCCAAAATGCCAAACTCAAGGATTTATATGGGAGTACAGAAACCATGGGTGACATCATGGTGGCTTTGTCCATTATCCTATACAGTATATGATTTCAACTGAAAAAACTTAGTAGAACTTCATCACCAATCTGCTCCATGGAAGTCCCCTGTTCTCTAAAGCTGAATCTAACTTTATTCTTTGAACTTTTGCTGTTGAGTTGTTGGACAAGCCTCTGTTTTTTCATATCCTATACATGTGGCATTGTTGTGTACATGCATACATAAATATATGTAGGCGTTACAATCTCGTGCCTCACCAGTCCAACGAAGGAGGAAAGGACCATACCCACACGAACCACAACCATCTCTTCAGGCCTAAATGCTGGCCGCACCTTAAGGTTGTAGTTGGTAAAGAGCTTCACCATCAGAGCCTGCACTTCAGATGCACCTGTATGAAACATAGACAGAGGGATTATTTGATTTTGTTAATACTGGATTTTGAAAAACCCATTGACTTTTAATTCAAAAGTCAGAAAGACATGAGTCAAATTAAGCTGCCACTGCATCGCTCATTATAAGTAGCAGTTCACAACCCATCAGCGGTCAATGACAGTTATAGCTGTTATAATGTATCATATTACCATTTATACTGTCCATTGCCTGTCTCTGTCACAGCTTAAAATTCATAAAATGAACCCAGAAACTTAACTAAAGTTTCTGCTGCTCTGTGCAAAACCCATCACACTGGTGACAAGTGAGGGCAAAGCTAACTGACTGGCAGGCAAGGTGTGTCGTGCATCCAAATATGAGAAGCGGTGGCGGAGTCGATAGTGCGCAGTGAGTGGATGCTTCCTAGAATTAGTTAATACAGCAGGATGTGTCGCCCAGCAGGAGATAGCCGGATTTGTTGTAGCCACTGCGAGATAGATCCTTCCTAAGCCTGAGTTCCACCTTTTGCCTCATCATAAGAAGGCTCATAAAAACAGTCAAAAACCATATCTTAAATACCTCATAGACCAGTTAGCAGTTCTACAGGTACCGCTACAAAACCTACAAAAACCCAAATGCTTACACTCCACAGCATTTCCATATATAACTCCTGCTTTATTTCCATCCATTTCCTCCTCAGTGTTGGAAGGTTGGAGGCATTTATAATCAGTAGCTCTGGTGATGCAGCATTTATCACGTTCAGCGTAGCCGTGGCCCCGGCAGGATCTGACCTGACAGGAATAAATGACAACGATCACCCAGCGAGGCACCCCCATTAGCTAGGTAAAGGGGAAGCATGGCTGCTGATGGGAGGCTGGGAGGTGGGTGTAGAAGGCTAGAATTTAGCTTTTTCTCATCTCTGCCCAGTTCAGATGACTTGGTAAGTAAGTGAGATTAAATTACAATGAGATCAGAGAAGGTAAAAATATGCTGAAGGCTGTGTGTTGGGCGTGTGAAGGATGCTTGCAGTGAATATAACTGATGGCAATAAAATACGGAGCCAAATTGAATGGCTTTGAAGTCACATTAAAGATGAAAGAACTTCACTTTGTTTAGTAGTGATAAACATGACATAAGAAGTGAACAGATCAAAATGAACATCATCTTTCTCTGAGTGGTTTGAGTGCACAGGAACTAGTGGTCAGTTATTAAATCAATTGTCTGAGGAGAAGAAAGTCATTGATTTCTCTGAGGAAATGGATGCCGCTCAGCTGACAATTATTGTTTATGGCTTCATGATATTTTTCTACTGCTGTGAGCAGTAACAGGACTTTCCCTTAAAAATAACATTTTCTGCCATGGCATTATTCCTTTCCTTTTCCACTGTACCGTTGTTTATCCCTGCCCTATTTTCTGTCATCCCCATTCTTTCATTATTACAATGAAAAACTACTGCCCTGCAATGCTTTCTTGTTGTGAGGCGAAGGCTGTAAGATTTCAACTCAGACAAAGATACACATTGTTAAACACAGCAACACATTTCTTTACAAAAATCACAGACATACTGTAGCTTGTTACCTGGTTTTGGATTGCTTTCTTTTACCACAGGCTCTTGGCAGAAGGATAAAAAAAACCCTCCTTAAAAAGTAATGAAATTTTACTATAATGTCTCCATTAAACTTATATCTGTGGGGTATGTTTTTGATGGTATCTAATGGTATTGTTTTATTTTTGTGACATTTTTAGCCACACTAGGGATGGCAGTGAAGGTTTGTTGATTGATTAGTCCACCACTTTGGTCCAGACTGGACCAACAGATTGCCATTCAATTTTGCACAGATATTTATAGTCATTATAGGATAAAGTCTAATGACTTTGGGGATCCCCTGATTTTATCTGTAGTGTCACTGTGAAACTAAAATTTGAGGTTTTGAGCAAATTTTGGGGGGCTTTTATGTGATTGAATTTGCTACAGATATTCAAGGTCACCAAATAATCAATACTAATAGCATTAGTGATCCCATGACTGTTCATCTAGCACCATCATTGGTGCCTTTTTTAATTTTTTAAATGACCAAACAGCCTGCCTACAAAGCTGATAACATTTGCAGTAGCCTCTGTACTTTGTTTGGTGCTAATTAGCCAATATTAGCATGCTAGCACACTGGTAATCCTTCTAAATATTACCTCCCAAACATAAGCATGCCACAGAGAGCTTGTTAGCATACTGATGTTAGCATTTAGCTCAAAGCACTGATAGCCTCACAGAGCTGCTAACATGGACACACACTCTTAGCAGTGTCATATAATGTGTCAAATGTCCCCACAGTGTGTCTGCGGTCGGTTTACTTACCAGACTTTACACACATTTGCAGGACTGTTGTTGTCAACATTGATATTTTGTTTGTTGTGACACATAACTGGCATTCGTAAACACGAGAGCAATATGATGGTATGAAAGCAGTACATATGACCAAAGTGAGTTAGATTTGTTAGGGTTTCCTGTCATAAATTCCCTTTACATGGGCCAGAGCTATATTGCCAAGCACTATAGAAGCGATATAGATATTCAGCTAAGATATCATCATACCATTAGTCCCATTAGAACGTACACTGTGTCCCAGAGACAGGTCTTGCTGGTATTTACTGGTGAGTTCTAGTGAACTTTTTTGCTCCATCTGGCATTCTACATGAGATAAACTGTAGTGTTCATGTAAGAAAGTATTACAAAACTACTACAGCTCTGCTACATGGGTGTATTGTGTCAATTTGTGCCTTACCTCCCAATGTGCCCAGGCTGCATAAGCAACATGCCAGCAGTAACAGATCCAAGCTTTTCATGGCGACCTCCTGAACCAGAAAGGTCTGTCCTCCGCAAAACCGAGCTTCAGGCGATTAATCCAAACTTCTTCTTCTTCTTTGTCCTTTCCAATGCAGCTCACTGGAACTCTTCAGTGTAAGTTTTGGTTTGGTCAGTTTGGACTGTTGTTGTCTGTCAGTCAGGCCTGCCTGGCCAACTGCTGTCTACTCCAATTACATCCTTGGGGAGGGGAGGGTGTGTGTCACCGTTCACCCCCTCAGTCAGTGTGGACCAGGCTCAACTCTGCCCAGTATGAGCTTACTCTACTTACACACCACTAGTTCTCAAACTGTGGTTCTTGTAGGGTCTCCAGGCAGGTCCTTCAGCAAAAGAGTGAAGGCTGAATTGCATTACCATTTCATTTATGGATAGTATAATGACATGACAGAATATGAAAGACTGGTTTATTTAGAGGCAACAGGTGAGGTTTCACTACTGTTCCTACTTTGGTTCAGTCAGACAAAACCTTGTTCTCATAATTTCCTTTTCCACATGATAGGTGTCCCTTTCTCTGCTTCCTCATCCTCTTCTCTCTCATTAAAGAGACCACAGGGGAAACAATTAAGCTACAACGTCCAAGATTTTCCCCTAACTCTCACTCCTTAGATATGACAACTTCACCAGTCACTGGTCTACATTCGACCCTTAATTTGTACCCTCAACCTCATCAGTTTCTTTATCCTCATCATTTCTCAGCCCAGTATCTTTGGGAATTCCGTCCATATTTGATTCTGCACCTTACAATTTACACTTAGTGCCAACGATCAGTGTCAAGGAAGTACTGAAGTGTGTCCTCAACCCAATAACTAGGGTAAATCTTAACAATTTCTGCAATCATTTTCTGCAAACCACGGATATGCAACATTTGTAAATTGCATTTGTAGCAAATATTTTGAAATGCCATGATTCAACAATGCTGGGGTTAACATGTAGTTATATTAAGGAATGAAACCCACTTGGTTAGAGCTAGGAAAAGGTCATGTTTTGGCCTATCCAGTTTTGTCACCAAAACTACAACTGGACATACCTGTTTTGACAAAAAAAAACAACACCTGGTTTAAGTTTCCCAATCACAACTGGAAATAAAAACACCTCGTTTTGAAGCCTCAATTGCGACAGGAAATGACGAGACATCGTGCTAAAAAAACATCCAGTTTTGTCACCACAACCACAACTGGAAATGCCAAAATGCCTTGTTAAACCACACCTGGTTTTGGTGCCTCAATCACAGCTGGAAATGCAAATATACACCGATCAGCCAAAACATTAACCTGACAGGTGGAGTGAATATCATCAGTCATCTTGTTTCAATGCAATATTCTGCTGGAGGACCTTGGGTCCTGGTATTCATGTGGATACCACTTGATACAAACCACCCAGCCAAACACCGTTACATACCAAGTACCCTACCTCATGTCAACAGCACTCCCTGATGGCAGGGGCTCCCCCAGCAGGACAATGGACCAT